>CM061131.1:144540297-144709305 GCA_030789695.1 Scilla litardierei
GCGACATCTACCTTCTTCTTCATGGGGCCCAAGATGCATTTGTTGGCAGCCTCCGCCATCCCGTTGCACTGTGGGTGGGCGACCGAAGCAAAGTGGAGCTTGATTCCCTAGCCCGAACAGAATTTGCGGAAGCCTTCGCAGTCGAACTGTCTCCCAGTGTCCGTTACTATAGAGCGGGGTATCCCGAAGCGACAAATCATGGACTGCCAAATAAAGCATTTCATATCCGTCCACGTGATGCGTGCCAACGGCTCAGCTTCGACCCATTTTGTGAAGTAGTCCATGGTGACGACCAAATACTTCCTTCCCCCGGAGGCCTTTAGGAAGGGCCCGAGGATATCAAGCCCCCACTTGGCGAATGGAATCGGGCTTACGATGGGCACCAAGTCGGCCGGAGGCGCTGCCATGTGTCGGTCGAAATTTTGGCATACGTCGCATTTCTTGACGTACTGTGTCGTGTCCTGGATCATAGTCGGCCAATAATACCCCTGGCGCATTATTTTGTGGGCGCTAGTGCGACCTCCGTGATGGTTTCCGCAGAATCCTTCATGCACTTCGCGGACGACCTGCTCGGCCTGCTCTGGACCCAAGCATTTGAGAAACGGCAGGACGTCAAAGTTGGCGCGGCGCCGGCGGTACAGTACTCCATCGAGAAGTACAAATGATAGGGCCCGCTTCTCTACCTTCTTGGCCTGCAACCGCTCTTCGGGCAGGGCCCCTGTCTCCAGGTACTTCACTATTGGGGTCATCCACGTCGTCGTCGATCCAACACACATCAGTTCTTCTTTGCCGATGGAGGGCGCCAGTAGGCTTTCGACATAGATAGCCTTTCCGATCTCGGCCGTGGAGGAGGAGGCCAGCTTGGACAGGGCGTCCGTCCAGAGGTTGTTGGAACGGGGTAAGTGCCGGACCTCTGCTCTCCTGAACTTCTGGAGCTCGCATGGACGCGCTTAAGGTAGTGCAGTAGGGTTTTCTGGGACCCTTAGGGCACAAAAACTCTATTCCCGTCCTAAGTCGGACGGAACATAGACAGAAAAGCAGCGGAAAAATAACCATGTTAATCTAATTAACATTTAACCCTAAGGTCCAAGACCCTAATCCAAGATCTATGCTGACTTGGGATGGGTCTGACCATCATAAGAAGGATCTAGCCTACTGCGATTAAATTAAACTAATACTAACCACATACCCGGAATCTCAACCCAGGAGCAGGCGAGATGTTCCGCACCGTCTTCCGAGCCGCTCCACGTCCCACGCCGAGCTGCTCCTCGAACCGCTCCCCGAACTGCTCCGCACCCCGAGGCGATCAATCTCGTGTCGCCGAGCCAACCACGCGCCGAAGAAAGTTTCACACGATTGAAACCTCCGCCTAGATTTCGGATCTGAATCCGAACTCCTTTGCGGCTTTACTAGAGCCATCAGGAGCAAGGCAGAAATTTATAGGGAGAGGAGAAATATTAATTTAAGCTTCGATCCGAGCGTGCTCTAACATTTACGAGAGCCGCTCAGATCTAGAGCTTGGGACGAGTTTGGAGAAAGGGGGAGGCCCCTATTTATATAGGCGGCCGACTCTCCCCTTTTCCGCACAACCGATATGGGACTATTAATTTGAGTTAATTAAAATCAAGTTAGTTTGCACTTCACAAAGTGCAAACTTCCGTGAATTTTAACTCCCTCATTGTTGAGCTTCATGATTGATACGACCTATCAATTCGAAGGGTGTTCAACGGTGAACGCATAGGAAAAAACCGCTCGTCAATCGGAGGTCGTTTGACCACTCAATTGTATGTCCAAAGTTCAGCCTACGACTTGTTTTTCGCAAAAAAACAGCCGTCAAATCTGCCCAAGAAAACTAGGGTTCTGCACCCTGAGGTGGGCCCAGCAAGTGGGCCCCACAGCCCCCAAAAAGGCTGACTGGGCGCCTGCCCAGACCTGGGCACGGGTGCCCAAGTGCCTGGGCTCCTGGCGCGGGCGCCCAGGCGCCAGCCTGGCGCCAGGTGCCCAGGCGGGCGCCTGGGTTGGGCCGAGCGCCGACCCAGAACGCCTGGGCGCCCAACGCCCGGGCCTGGGCCTGGGCCGGGCGCCCAGGCGCATGCGGGTCTGGGTGCCCAGGCTCAGGCCGGCCTGGGCCTTACTGGGTCTGGCCAACTGGCCAGACCAGGTTCAGACTGGGCTGGTCTGCCTTGTCTGACCTGATCAGACCCTTTGGGCTGTTTTGGGCATATCTTGAGAATCTGGCGTCCGATTTGGACGCTGTTCAAACCTGGGTCTAGACCTGGACATTCCCGTCTTACCCGTGAACTTTTCCTTGCGTTTATATTATTAAATATTGTCTTAAACTATTTAAAATACATTTAATCTCTTTTGCATCAAATGCAAAATAGTCCCTATCTAAGCTTAAATTATCGTTTGCATCAAATGCAAATGATCTGAGGGTATATTTCCCTACATCTCCCACTTGCACTCAGGATCATTTATTCCGAATGCTGGAGATATTTGCAAACATCTTTTGCAATATTTTATCACTTGCATCAAATGCAAATTATTCTCCCTAACTAATTTCTACCTATTACTAGACGAAGATCGCACTCTGTGTGAGACCCTACAGCCTGACCCTTACAACAGGTTGGGCTCGAAGCCCTATACTACAGTGACCACGAGCAGTGGTTACCGTCCCTGCTTCAGGAATCATCATTATGTGGTTGACTCATTGACATGAGTATTGTCGGGACCATCCTGACTGTTTCCGTGATGAATTCCGCAGTTATAGTCTTTTCGTCTAAAATATGTTGTGTAAGTCAAGTTTAGGGTACGGTCAAACTGTCAACCCCAATAACTTGACTCCGGTTAGTTTCTATCGATCTTTAGTCAAATAATGTTGGACTTCTTCCAACAAAATCTGGCCAGAGATTTTACTAAAGACCGAACTAACCCTACGACACTAACTCCCATTGACCGGGAGAGACGAATCCTCTCTTGGTCATTACTAGCCTCGTACGCTTCAAGTGACACCCAATCAAAGACCTTTCGAAAGGCCTAGCCTCGAAGTTAGGTCAGTGATCTAAGTGGTACTGTTCACGCATAGGTTCGTCAAAATGACCTCAAGTCAAAAGACCAACTAGCCTATCATCACTAAGAGTTATCATTGACAGATTGGTCAATGTAACCATATGATAACTCTTGTGGATCGTTCAGTGAACTCATTCTCTAATGAGCACATGTGTCTCGTCTCCGACTTCGCCAAGTCGAATGATCATGAGATCATCGCCACCGCTAAACGGTGAAGACTAAGACATAATGGTCTATCCGATGTTTCGATATCCTTGTCTCGAAACATCTACGACCACGAACCCTTTTTAGACTTATGTTACAGACGGTCAAACATTTCTCCATGATCGAGATACTCATCTCGATACCTGTTTGACCTTGCATAAAGTCTCAGGACTTTACCTAAGTTAATGTCTAATGTTAACTACATTATAAAATAACTTAGATAAATTATTACCAAACAGCTTACTGTAATTTCGAACAAGACGTTTGTGCTATTCACACTCAGAGATAGATTGCCTCGAAGGTATCTTCTCTCAACATCTCCCACTTGTACTCAGGCCCATTTATCTCAGTATCTTATACCGTTTTACACATAAGTTTTCCCGACTTCAAGTGGTAGAGCCTTCGTGAGTGGATCTGCTAAAACCGTCTACACTATAGACTTACGGGGTTTCTATGTTCATGTTAGACCAACCATTTGAATCTCATTCAAATAATTCACTTGGTCTTTCGGAATCCATAATATTTTTATTTACTTGGATCTTATCCAGTTCATCGCACCTTACGATAATCATTTAAATTAGTTAATGGTCATTTCAAATGGCTCATATCTATTTCTGATAAAGTGTCAAACCATTTGATAACTTTGTCAAAATAAATGTTCCATTCCTTTGATGTCTCGCATGTAATTTATACGCTCCCACTGACCTTGAAAACTTTCTTGGTTAATTCATATAAGTTGGTCCGTCTAAATCATATTTAGAAAAACGAACTTATAAGTGAATGTTCCAATTTTCATGGTCAACTCTAGGCGTTTTACATCGAGCTTGGTCTGAGTAGATCTGAACACATCTGCTGGTGAAAACGGTTTCATAATAATCCGTTTTATAGGAATTAGGATGAAAACCGTTCTCGACCAACATGATTGTACTTCACTCTTTTCTTTTCTGCACCAATCTTTCTACTTAAAGATTTACTTGCAGTAAGTGAGGAAACATTTTTCTTGAGCACGTAAACTAAATTCCAAAATTTATTTACGCACACGGACCTATTCTGATTGCATCAAATTTTAAATCGGAGTTACTACTCTGAATTTTCATCCTAGAAGTTGACTAAGTCATCATCAATTATGATGTCTAACTCGACTCTTCGTCTCACGAGATTCAAGTAATTATACAACTTCTTAATGATTGATTTTATGAATATCTTATTGATAATGTCCTCATAGAACATTATCAAAACTTAGGCATTACTATTTGGGACTTAACCCAGAAGGAGGACTTAACTCAGAGTCACTTGCTATGGATCGCACCAAGTCTAACTCAGTGTGATTCATACTTTTAACACATAATGTGTTAACAGACTTGACCTGAGAGAAAATCACATTTTCTTTTAGTTACGCAAGATTTTATGTAGCTAAGTATTTGACCATTCGATCTAATCGAATCAGTTTAAATACTTTAGTCATTTCGTTCTTTATTTTATCAGACTTGTGTTTCATCAAGAACACGTGTCTTAATAAATTATACGAATAACTTATTTTGGTTAATCTAGACTCAGGTACATCAGTATGTACGAGACTGAGTTCGACAACTCATTCTCCCACTGTCTTATAGATGGGTTTCGGCCATTTTATCTAAGAGGATAAGACTCACAAGAGTCCATAGACTTCATAATACGAGAGGTCAAACCCCTCTTTATGTGACTTGTGAAGCTTAGTCTCTCGTTACAGCCTAGTCTATTTCGCCATATAAGTTTGCTACTATCTTCTGTATTTATATATTAACATTTAATATATTATAGTTATTACAAATTACTAACACAAAACATTGCTTCGGAAGCAAGGTGACGACATTCGTCACAATGTGTTAGAAATCTTTCGTATAACAATTATTCTGAAAACGTGACATCAAAATATGTCACATTTTCATTTCCTCTTACTTATGCCTTTACTAATGATAAATTAAACTAACTTTCTCAATTGACTTTCCGGAGTGCCTTCTTCCTTTTCTAAATCATATTTAGATATTAAATAACCCAACATAAATAAATACCTATGCGAGCGTCGCATGTATCCAAACGCCTGAGAGTTGCAATCTTGAGTGTAGCTCAAGAAGTTGCTTGTCTCAAGATCCGGTTGGGATACATAGCCTTGCATCGCTCATGCACTCGTATTCGATTCAAACGGTTTGATCGAATTTTCGAACTTTGCGGAGCAAAATTGTTTATCCATACAACCTTGAGGGTAGCTCGACAAGTTGTAGGGAGAAACATACTTCGAATATCCTATATATTCAAGCTGCCTCATATAGAGACGAGTGACATGTAGCGTGAATTTATTTGTTGGACCCAGAACATAATGAAATCATATTTCTTAAGTCTGTTCTTTAGAAGGTCATTTAAATGTCAACGAGAATAGAGTTTTAATTCTATCAATTAGAATTTAACTTGATATTCAATTAATCAACCTAATTGACCAGTTAACTTAAAATATTACAAGTTGATTCCTTCGGTAAACATAGTCTTGCCCTAGTGTAGCATATGTTCAATATTAAATATAGGTAGAATGGCTTTTATCTATTTATATCCTCCCACTATTTTTACGATCGTTTCAAAGCTTAATAACGAACGATTTAATCGAATTAAAATTAATGGGTAAAAGGTCCAATCACCTTGAGTCTAAACAACCTTGAGTGTAGCTCAACAAGTTGATTGACTTTGTAATCGGAAGATGACTCTTCATCGATCATATCGGATATGACCCTCTTATTCGATTTTTGCCCCTAGCCATTTGTGATCATGAGTGTGCTCATCCAAATCACAATGTCTAATCTAGTCGGACCCTTGTTTTCGCGTCTAGCCTGACTTGCCCCGTCGCTCGGTGTATTCACGACACGTCGGTTTGGGTCAGGTCTTAGACTACATCAAGTCAGACTAAATCGTTGACGTAACTTACGCCGGCGCTCGGGGTCCGAGACGACGGTTTGGGTCAGTCAAGATTTCATCTTATGTATTTAAGGAGTTGGTTTCTACAGGGTTGCCATGTCATAGCTTGAGTGTATCTCAACAACTGTAACACAGGCCTTATAGTTGCTAACCCCTAAAACAAGGAGGGCTACGGCTAATCTTGAAAAAGATCATTAACGTATTTGACTTAGATATAGTCCAGGGTGTCATACAATCATGATTCGCGACATTGCGGTCCAGCGGAACACAGCCAGGGAATTGACTAAGCCAGGATCAATATCCCTTAAAGGGTGATCCAGAACTCTTAGCCAAGAACATTGACTGGATCATGGTCCATTGAATGAAGCTTGTCATTTTTGTATGTGTGCCATAGACTAAACAGATTTTATTAACAACTAATTAATCCTATCAACTAGTTGCATCCTTAAATTCAAAATTTTAGGATTTGTTTAATAACTTTTATTAAGTCCTTATCAACTATAAGGTTCCGTGCTATCCTAATCGTTATTAGGATTTTAATAAATTTATTAACCAACGCTAAAAGCGAAGTCCTTTAATGAGAATTAATAATAACAATTAGAATTTACATTTTCATTAAAAGGACTACCCTAATCAGGAATTAGGTCTTGAAGCATTGTTAATGTTTTATTAAAACATAGCATGTCATTAAAATTCAATTAATAAATTTTAATCATTTTTAAGGGCTAACCTAAAGGGTTGTCTTGTGTTATCAAATAAGGGACAAGATTATGCATAGCCATTAACATAAGATTACACTATTTTTATCGCATAAAATAAAAGTGTACAACTATTTAAAAATTTAAATGGAACAATGTCTATCACATAAACAATTTTAGCATGCAGACATAAATTTAACATTTAAATTTAAAATATGATTTTAAAAATATTTTATTTTTATCTCATAAAAACTTGTCTTTAAAATCACAAATTTGCATGCTACTTTAAAAAATTTATCGCATAAAAATTTTAACCTTTAAAATCAGTTTTAAAATATCTCATAAAATTAAAACATCATTAAAAAAAACTTTCATGCTTAAAAATTTATCATATAAAATTTTTAGGCACTTTAAACTTATCGCATAAATTTTAAAAGATTTAAAATTAGTTTTAAAAATTATCACATAAATTTTAAAACGTCATTTAAAAATTTTCATATTCAAAAATTTATCACATAGATTTTTAAACATCAAAAACATTTTTAAAATTTATCTCATAACTTTAAAAACATTTTTAAAAGTATTTAAAAGCAATTCAAAGTTTAATAATAATCGCAGGCTTAGATCGCAACGCATACAAAGCTCTGATACCACTGTAGGGTTTTCTGGGACCCTTAGGGAACAAAAACTCGATGCCCGTCCTAAGTCGGACGGAACATAGACAGAAAAGCAGCGGAAAAATAACCATGTTAATCTAATTAACATTTAACTCTAAGGTCCAAGACCCTAATCCAAGATCTATGCCGACTTGGGATGGGTCTGACCATCACAAGAAGGATCAAGCCTACTGCGATTAAATTAAACTAATACTAATCACATACCCGGAATCTCAACCCTGGAGCAGGCGAGATGTTCCGCACCTTCTTCCGAGCCGCTCCCCGTCCCACGCCGAGCTGCTCCTCAAACCGCTCCTCGAACTGCTCCGCATCCCGAGGCGATCAATCCCGTGTCGCCAAGCCAACCACGCGCCGAAGAAAGTTTCACGCGAGTGAAACCTCCACCTAGATTTCAGATCTGAATCCGAACTCCTTTGTGGCTTTGCTAGCGCCCTCAGGAGCAGGCAGAAATTTATAGGGAGAGGAGAAATATTAATTTAAGCTTAGATCCGAGCGTGCTCCAACATTTACGAGAGCCTCTCAGATCTAGAGCTTGGGACGAGCTTGGAAGAAGGGGGGAGGCCCCTATTTATATAGGCGGCGGACTCTCCCCTTTACCGCACAACCGATGTGGGACTATAAATTTGAGTTAATTAAAATCAAGTTAGTTTGCACTTCACAAAGTGCAAACTTCCGAGAATTTTAACTCCCTCACCGTTGAGCTTCATGATTGATACGACCTATCAATTCGAAGGGTGTTCAACAGTGAACGCATAGGAATAAACCGTTCGTCAATCGGAGGTCATTTGACCACTCAATTGTATGTCCAAAGTTCAGCTTACGACTTGTTTTTCGCAAAAAACAGCCGTCAAATCTGCCCAAGAAAACTAGGGTTCTGCACCCTGAGGTGGGGCCCAGCAAGTGGGCCCCACAGCCCCCGAAAAGGCTGACCTGGGCGCCTGCCCAGACCTGGGCACCTGCCCAGACCTGGGCACCCAGGTCTGGGTGCGGGCGCCCAGGCGCCTGGCGCCCAGGCCTGGGCCTGTGCAGGGCACCCAGGCGCCGGCAGGTCTGGGTGCCCAGGCTCAGGCCGGCCTAGGCCTTACTGGGTCTGGCCAGCTGGCCAGATCAGGTTCAGACTGGGCTGGTCTGCCTGGTCTGACCTGATCAGACCCTTTGGGCTGTTTTGGGCATATCTTGAGAATCTGGCGTCCGATTTGGACGCCGTTCGAACCTGGGTCTAGACCGGGACATTCATGTCTTACTCGTGAACTTTTCATTGCGTTTATATTATTAAATATTGTCTTAAACTATTTAAAACATATTTAATCTCTTTTGCATCAAATGCAAAATAGTCCCTATCTAAGCTTAAATTATCATTTGCATCAAATGCAAATGATCTGAGAGCATATTTCCCTACAAGTGCTTCATCGTCTCTTCTCGGGCCTCGAAGCTCCCTTGGATCTGTTGGACGACGAGCCGCAAGTCACTAAGCAGCAGCACATTCGTCGCCCCCACCGCCTTACAAAGCTTCAGCCCATTGACTGCGGCCTCATATTCGGCAACGTTGTTGGTTGTCGAGAAGTTGAAGCGCATTGTGTACTCCAGCAGGCATCCGTCGGGGGTTTGGATGATAATTCCTGCCCCCGTCCCAGATCCCGTCGCCGAGCCATCGACGTGAACAGTCCATAGTTCGCCCACGTCTCCCTGGGCGGGCTCCGAGGGTCCAGCCACCCCCATCGCTTGTGGGGATGCATTCGATAATAGTGCATCCAGTCGGTTCCCCGGTGGGTCCCCGGCAGTGCATTCCACCACGAAGTCCGCCAACGCCTGGCCCTTGATTGCCATCTGTGCCTTGTATGTTATGTCGACCTCACTAAGCTCGACACTCCAGTTGAGCATCATGTCCGACCGCTCTAACCTCTTCAGGTTCTTCTCGAGGGGCAGGTCGGTATGGACGGCGATGGGATGTGCATGGAAGTACGGTCGGAGCCTCCTCGTCGTTGTGACCAGGCAGTAGGCGGCCTTCTCGATGGGACTGTAGCGAGTCTCCGCCTCTCGAAGAATCTGGCTGGCATAGTATACAGGTCGCTGCATGCCCCCCTCTTTGATTAGGATGGAGCTGAGGCCTCTTCATTGGTCGCCAGGTATTATCCCAGTGGTTCTCCTTCTTCCGGCTTGGCGAGGAGGGGCGGGCTTTGCAGGTAGGCCCTCAGCTCCGTGAATGCTCGAATGCAGTCGTCGTCCCACGGGATCACTTTCCTCTTGTCCTTGGCTTCTCCGAAGGCAGTGCGCAGGACCTTGAAGAAAGGGAGCGACCTCTTCGCGGATTTCGACAAGAATCACCCTAGAGCCGCGATCCGGCCATTCAGGCATTGCAAGTCTCGGATCGACCGCGGTTCTGCCATATTGACGAGGGCCGTCACCTTATCGGGGTTCGCCTCAATCCCTCGCTTCATTATCATGAAGCCTAGGAATTTTCCCGACTGCATGCCGATGACGCACTTCGCCGGGTTCAGCCTCAGGCCGTATTGGAGAACCCTTTGGAACGTCTCCCGTAAGTTGGCAAGGTGGTCCGGGGCTCTCTTACTCTTCACCAGCATGTCATCGATGTAGACCTCCAGGTTTCGCCCGACCTGCGAGTTGAATATCATGTCTACCATCCGCTGGTAAGTTGCCCTGGTGTTCATCAGCCCAAAGGGCATCTTTGTGTAACAGAAGGTGCCTCTGTCGGTGACGAAGGATGTTTTCTCTTCGTCTTCCCTTGCCATCGGGATCTGGTTGTAGCCCGAGAAGGTGTCCATGAAGCTGAACAATTCGTAGCCAGATGTCTGATCGACTAAGTGGTCAATCAGAGGGAGGGGGAAGCTGTCCTTCGGACACACCTTATTGAGGTACGTGAATTCGACGCACATGCGCCACTTCCCGCTGGCCTTCTTTACCAAGAAGACATTGGCGAACCAGTCCGGATAGTCCACCGGCCTGATAAACTTGGCCTGGAGAAGCCACTCCACTTCTTCCTCGGCTGCCCTTTTATTTTCTCCCCCAGCGCTCCTCTTCTTCTACCGGACCGGTCGAGACCCTGGGTCCGCATTCAACCTGTGGGAGATTACCGTTGGGTTGACTCCTGGCATGTCCCGGGCGACCAGGCGAATATGTCCACGCTCTCTCGGAGCAGGCTGATGAGGGCCGCCCTCAGAGGGGCCGGGAGTTTCGTCCCGATGGAGACAATCTTGCCCTCCTCCGCGGCCACAGGCACCTCCTCGACCTCCTCGGCAGGAGCCGGCCATTGGTCGCAAAAGTCTCCCTTTTCGTCGAGAAGGTCAACCTACAAGGACGGTTCTGGGCTTTTGTGCTCGGTCGACCCTACGTAGTAGCTCCGGGACAGCTCATGGTTCCCCCGCACTAGCCCCACCCCTCGCAGAGTTTGGAATTTCATCATCTGGTGGAGTAGGCTGGGGAGCGCCTCAATGGCCGTCATGAATGGCCGCCCAATGATCCCGTTGTATGCCGACGCAATGTCGACGACAACGAATTGCGTCATGTGGGTGACAACCCTTGGTTCCTCCCCAAGTGTCATCGGCAGGGTGATCACCCCCACGATGGGGACCACGTGGTTGGTGAAGCCGACGATGGGCCCTGTGCAATGCCTCAGATCTGCCTGCTTCAACCCCATCTTCTCGACTGTCGACATAAACAGGACGTCGCAGGAGCTCCCAATGTCGATCAGGAGCCGGCCGATGATGGCCGTCCCGACCTGAGCCTCGATGACGATGGCGTCATTGTGCGGAAGCTCGACTCCCTCTATGTCTTCATCAGTAAAAGTGATGGGGGGGTCGAGCCACTCTTCTCCGCTTCGCCTCGCTGCTGATGCCCGCCACCATCACCTGCTGGGCATATACCTTCTTGCTCGAGGACGATGCCTCGCCTGAGGACGGCCCCCCGCATATCACGTCTATATGCATGACCGCCCTGGGGGCGTGGATCCTCCCGACCATTCTCTGGCGGTGGTTCTGGCCTTCGCGCTTCTCGCGGGGCCTTTTCCTCCTGGATCGTCCTCCTGTTTCCCATGAAGCCTCCCAGGTGGCCCGCCTGAATCATCGATCTCCCTCTTGAGGGTGTAGTAATTGTCAGTATCGTGACTATGGTCCCGGTGATACCGACAGTATTTCCAGAGATCTCGCTTCGCTGGGTCCGATCTCATCTCCCTGGGCGGCTCCGGCAGCAGTCCGGCCCTTGTCGTCATGGCCAGCACCTCTATCAAGGGGGCATTGAGTTGTGTGTAATGGGCCCACAGGGGTCCCTCCAGCCTCGGGACGGCTCGGGTGGGCTCCCGAGCCGGGGCGAATTCACGGGCCGGGCCCGGGCGATCTTGCGAGCGACGCCCCGCCGGGTCGCGCCTCGGTTGGGCCAGCTGGGCGCGCCCTCGAGACCCGTCTTCTTGCCTTGGTCATGGATGCGATCGAGGCTCGCCTTGGGGTGGCCTCGCTGGCGGGAACAGTTTCTTCGTGCCGAGAGTCTCCTCGGCCAGCGCATGCCTCTCTGCCATAGCGACTAGCGCCTCGTAGTCAGCCGACGGATCTCGGAGCAGTAATTTGTGGAGGCTCCGAGTCCACAGCCCCGTCTTGAAGGCTAGCATGAGCACTTCATCACCGCAGGCCACCTCCGCCCGTCTCTCATCCTGGAAGCGGCGCATGTATTTTCCAGTCGTCTCTCCTTCCACTTGGATTATCGTGCTGAGGTAGTCCAAGGGCTTCTTCTTCATACGCCTGGTGTGGAACTCCTGGCAGAACTTGTGGGACAGTTCGCCAAAGCTCCCAATGGATCCCGCAGGTTGGCCGTAGTACCATTCTAACACCGTGTCCCGCAAGCTCTGCGAGAAAAGCCGGCACATGAACGCGTCATCCACATCCTGCGCCTCCATCGCCCCTCGGTATTGTTGCACGTGTGAGAGGGGGTCGCCTCTCCCGTTGTAAGTGGCCAGGTGGGGGGCCTTGAACCTTGCGGGTCTCGGGGCGGACGTGATCCACCGTGCCAACGGCGTGGCCTCCTCCGGATAGGCGGGGCACTCGGGCGCGTGCCCTCTCTGCCACTCTGGGGTTAGGCTTTGGTCCATCCTCGGCTGTCGTCGGTCATCATGCCCCGGGGAATAACGAAGCGGTCGCCTGGGGGGGACTCCTTTCGCGTATAGGGGATTCGACGGGCAGCGGGCTGCGGTCATCCCAGTACCACTGCCCCCAGCCGTCGCCTCCGTGATCTCTCTCCGCTCCTGATTCCCTCTTAGGAGCCTCTCGCGCTCTACAACGAGGAAGCGGAGTTGTCGACGGATGGCCTCTTCGTCCAGACGATCTGGGGAGAGATGCCGACGGGGCGGACTTCGTCCTCGAGATGGAGACCTGGCGAGTGGCGGGCCGTGCTCGTTAATGTGTCGCCGGCCCGTCGTCGACACCTCCGGGATCTCCCGCTTCTTTTCGTTCTCCCTCCGGAGCCTTTCGCGTTCCGTGATGATGAAGTGAAGCTGGCATCGGGCGGTCTCGTCGTCCAGGAGGGCTCGCCAGGCGGTCTCGACCGCCTCATCCAGATGCCTCTGCGCGGAAGCTGCCTCTTCCTGGCGCCTCCGCAGCTGCACGATCTCCATCTCTTCCTCCAGGAGCTTCCGTTGGGCCGGAATCTCCTCGGCGAGCCCCTGGTCTCCTCCTTCTTTCTCAAACTGGGGGTGAAGGTTCCGTCTCACATTCAGGGGCTCAGAGGGGCCTGGGGGTGCTTCCGTCCTGGTCGTTGCGAAGCCTGCCATCATCCTAGTGAAGGCCTCGAAGCTCTGTTGTACCGCGCGGGCCGAGGCCTGGACCGTCTCGACCTCTACCCCTGGGGGTGGGTTAGTCGCGGGAGTCATTGGTTGAGAGTGTAGTTCTTGACCCATGGGGTCCTTGCCGTGGTCAGGGTTTCGGTTGACTGGTATGGGGTCTGACATGGGTGTGACCCTTCGGTTCCCACAGACGGTGCCAATTGTTGCGGGGTAGAACTCGCGTACAATGAATTTGTATTAAGGGGAACCAAGGACACGGTGGTTGTGTTAATGAGGGGATTAGGGCAGGCAATTTGACAAGTGATAAGTAGGGTGTTGAGGCTAAACTTGTTGTTATGGCTGACCACGGTGTTGGACCCAGCAGGATACAGTTGAAAGGGACCGAATCGCTGGGGCTAAGGCCGAGTGCGACCGGTGGCGAAGAGCTAACATGCGCAAGGAGCAACTCGTCAGAAAGGCCGGGTTGGGTCCAACCCTTAGCCTCTCCGATACCTAAGTCAGTAATATGACTTAAAGCGGGGGCTGGGCACGCAGGTCGGACTGGGGGTGAGTCCGCCATACATGACGAGCTATGAGTGGAAGAACAAAGATATGGACGACCTTTGCCCTTGTGTGTGGGTGATAAGACTAAGAGTAAATTTGCCAACCCCCTCACCGTTGGAAGCGAAGGGGTATTTATACCTGACGGGAGGCGGTTTGGTAGGGCTGACCTGGCGTGCTAACTCGGCATGCTGAGCTGGCCCTGCTGTCAGCGGAAGCTTCGGACGAGGATGTCAGGAACGGGAGTGTCAGCCATGTTTTTGTCAGACGGTGCAACGGTCGGGGGTGCTTTTGTCAGAGTGTCAGGACCGAAAGCATTAAGTGTCAGGGGGCGCAACGGCCAGGGGGTGCTTTGTCAGATGGTCGGGCGGCGTTAGTGTCAGTTGCGTCCTTGTACTAGGTTGTTTGTCGTGTCCGATGAGCCAAGGATCCGACGGAGCGCCTCCCAGGGGCGGGGCCCTAGATGAGCCACCGGGCCGCCCTGCGCAGAGGATGAACGGCCCGACCGTTCACTTTGGGGCGTGGATCCTGGATCGCCGGGGGAGAATGGGTGCACCTCTATCAACGTCTGAGGCTGCGCTGTCCGGATGTGCCATGTGCGCGCTATTCCTGGCGGATCGAGGGATATCGGGTAAGCACCTCTGTTGGTGCTCGAGGCGGGGTGCGCCCATCTCCTTGTCATGTCGGGCCCTTGGTTCGACTGACGACTTGCGGGCCTCTGAAGTTCTGTAACGGTCCGTATTTTTTCAATACAACTATTCACGTATTTACAATTTTTAAACTATTTTATAATGGTTTGTCAGGAGTTTTACGATTTCAAAAATTTCTTATAAAAATATTTTGAGATATCAGACTAGTTATGGAATATTTTAGTAAGCTCAGGTTTCATCAAATACCTCTAAAAAGATCTGATAAAAATTCATTTTCAGTATTTACCGTTTTGGCTTAATAAATTTATTTTCTATTCAAACATCATCAAAATGATTTCAAACTTTTACGGTATCATACTATGATCATTTAGGGCTACCCACATTAATTTCGTAATTTTCTGATATCATTTCAATAGAGAACCCGCAAACCCGCTTCCTAAACGTTTTGGCCTAAAACTAGTATCTCCGTAACCCAAACCCTGAAACGGACTTCGTATTCGTGATTCTCATAACGATACGATCCCGTGGGTATGTTTTCGTAATTTTTCAGACACGTTTACTAGTAGGGGCAAAATCGTAATTTTGTATTTCTGACATTACCTACTAATTACGTTAATTACTTTTTACCCTATTAACTATTTTAAATTAACTTACCTCTCACCTAACCCCGATGTTTAGCTGCCCATGTGAAACTCACCGTGCGATTTGTCCCACTTTAGTCTACCCTTAGTCTAATTCCCATACCTAACATCTACCTAACTCAATTAATTTTTGTTTGACTAAGTATTTATTGTGTTAGATTAATTTAATCCTAATAACCTATATAATTAGCCCCTAACCCATGCAAACCCAGGCTATCAACCCGAACCCATCTTCACCAACACTAGCCCAGGCTTATCTTTCTCCCCTCTCTCGTTCTCTAGCCCAGCCTATCCCCTTCATCAGCTAACGCCCTCCCCCTCTCGAACTCACCCCCTACTCCGACTTCCTTCCCCACGCAAACGACCCCATGGGCGCTCCTTCGATCATCATCGACCCATCGCCAAAGCAAGCTACGCACGCACAGACCCATGCCTCCCACACTCACACACAGAGAGTGTTTCCCTCTCACTCTCTTCTTCATCGGAGAAACCCACGGCGAGCTCATCTCCTAGCCTGCGAAAGGCTGAACCCAGCTACACCACAGTCAAAAGCCCGAGCACGGCAACCCATGCAGCTCACGTTCCCGCTCCGACCGCCACATCCGCAGCTCCTCCGCCTCTCCCGCTCTCGTCTGAAGTCTGCACCTCCCTCCGACACGCCCCCGTAGCGTCGCCGTCGCTTCCCCCGTAGTAGCGCCACCCAGCTCCTCGCCGGAGTCGCCCGAATAGCCCCGACCTCACCCGCCACTCCCCTCCTCTGTTTCCCGCTTCAAAACAGAGTTCCCCCGCCTCTGTCGCTCAGGCGACATCCCCGAGCGCCGAACGGCTCCGCTGCCTCGACCCCACGTTCACCGCCTCTGCCCGTTCTCCGAACGTCGACCCCGCTGCCTCCAAGCACAGCTCCGCTCTCCGACGCCGCATGCCTGCCCGGAGCTCGTCGTTGCTCCGCCTTGCACCACCGACAGCCCGAGCTTCCCCGCCGACTGCTCGAAGAACGCCGACAGCGCACCCCCTCTCGACGCCCGCCTCCGCCTGTCCATGCACGCTGCAGCTCCGCTCCCTGCTTTGCTCGACGACGATGCCCGAAGCCAACACTGCCGCCGCCTACCGCCGGAGCTCTGCCTTGGACGCCGCCCGCGCCCCACTGCAACGCCGCTGTCGCCGGCCCTCCGACGTCGAAGACCCGACACCCCCATGCATGCGTATACGGGAGAGAGAGATGTGAGATTTAATACATTTATGTAAAACGTATTTTTTCTTTTTTCAGTATACGTATATTACTAAAATACGATATTTTATAAAATTATTATATAAGTTTTAATGGTTTTAAATTTGTAATAAATAATATAGAGGCCAGAAAAATATGAGACCACTTCTAGAAAATCAGAAATGACATTCTGGACCCAATGGCGCTAGTTTCATCTCAATCCGACGCTTAGTTTTTCCAAAATTAATTTTTAAGCCTAAAAGTTTAATATGTTATTTTCTTTCAAAAATCCGTAACTTGATAATTTCACGTATACTAATACGTGAAAAAAAAATATGTTAAAGTACTCTCCGAGACGGCCATTTTAACAGTTCATTTGCAACTTTCCGATACCGATTGCACCCAGAAGAAATGTTTGAATAATTACGTCACAAATTGAAAAATAGTTTTTAAATTATTTTTGATCTCTTAAAAATTATAAAAATTAATGTAAGCTTTAGAAAATTATTTCCTCCTACGATAAAATTATTTTCATCATATCTAGTCTATAGAAAAATTTAGAACACTTTTCGACAACGTTTCAATCCGTTTAAAAAACGGTCAGATTATTTTTAGAAATGTCGCGTTCTTTAACCAAGTGTTCTTGTGATTGCAGGTGCACCAACGTCCGTAGAAGCCCTAGATCCAGTTTCGGCTTGCTACGTCGATCTCAAAATCTGTAAGTCACGACTAATTCTAAAGTTAGAAAATTAGATAAGTGTACATGTATGAACTTAGGACACCAATATAGCCTCCGAACGGCTACTTGACTTGAACCGAACTAGAAACCTAATCTAATAGGAAAGTAATCAACTATAGATTACTTTGCCAACTTTCAACTTTGGTGGTTGTTAAACACAACCATCAACTTGGGTAAATTGTGTGCTAAACAATACTTCTACATGCTCGAAGCATGGAATCGGTATTACTGTTGTTGGACTTGTCTTTATCCTCAGTTCACTTTGGCACAGTCAGCTTTGGAATGAGTTACCACCCTCTGGTTTTCAATGAGAAAGCCAACTAGTGGACTTGGGTTGACTAACATGTGATACACCGTATGGAACATCTTGTGAAACTTGTTGTGGAATATCTTGTGGAATATCTGGTGGAACATCTCATGAAACATCTTGTGGAACATCCCGTATAAACATGTACATAGAACACTTGACACTTCACGGGGGTTTTTGGGGTAACTCATAGTTTGAGACAGTATGGGAGTGACTGGAGTTCAATCTTCCGGTCCCGCTGCCTTTGTTTCGGCATACCGTCCCGCTGCCTGAGTTTCGGCAAAATACATGTACCGTGCCTATGTTTCGGCATTCGTCTGGGTCACGCCCAGGCAAGAGATGAACTTGATGGTCACATATTGTACTCTCCGACTTGAGTCACGTAGTATAGCTACTTTTGCACAGTCACTTTTACTTGACACAATACCGTCATCTTTACTTTACGTAGTACATACACTTTACCTACTACACTTGTGCAGTCACCAGTACTTCACTTGTCGTACTTTTAGCTATAGCAGTAGTATGTTTCACTTGTCTAGCCTGCTTTACACTTGCACTACCACCGTACAGTTGTTCTCTCCTTTCAGTACTGTTTACTTTCACTACTCAGCTGTGTACAATTGTTGCTCAGTACTTACTTTTCACTCTGATCTGCTCGTACGTAGTTACTTTTGTCATACTTGTGCACTGCTTCTTTTCTATTTTTAGAATTGTTGTGACTTACCTACGGTTCCATCTCCGTGGCACCGCAGACGACGTACATATGAAGGTAGATGCTCCTGAGCTAATAGCGCCAGAATTCGACCGCAGCTTCCAGAGTTATTTGCACTTATGTACTTTTCTTATTTCATGTATATTAATTTGTTGGGACATCTTGTACAGTATGGATTATAATAATTGGACACTATTTGAGTATTTTTGTACATCTCTGCATCGTGGCTATTTTGTTTTCATTGGTAACCTGCAGGACCTGCGTAAATATCAAATAAGTAACGGGCCCTCGAGAGCGGGTCGTTACAAGTTTGGTGGCCCACGCAGGTCCGCGCTAACTACCTCGTGAACAATATAGCAAGATCAGGGTGTACAATATAAAATACTCAAATTACTCTCGAGTACTGATTGTCTCGAGTGTTCACCTGTATTGGATATACGGGTGAAGTGTTCTTATTACCCAGCTTCCTTGATCTTCCTTGATTCCCATCACTTCCTTTGAACTCTTAACCCTTGCTTAGAAATTCGTGTTCTATTCTTTGGATATACCCTCCCAGTAACCTCTTTTGCTAGCAGTTATAGTGATTTTTCGTAAGTTGAACTATCTACCCACTTCATCACCTTTCCTTCAGTTGATGATGGCACGCATATAAATGATAAGCTTCCTTCAATGGACCATGATCCGGTCAATGTGCTTGGCTAAGTTTGTTGGATCACCCTTGCTAGACTTGGGGTAAGTGATCCTGGCTTAGTCACTTCCCTGGCCGTGTTCCGCTGGACCGCAAGGACGTGAATCATGATTATGTAACGCCATAGATCTGCATCAATATGGCCTTCTGATCCTTCTACTAATTTTTTTCATAATCGCGTTTAGTTCGCCTGAACTCTAGATACGTCTATTTTAAGGAGGGTAGCATTCGATTTTTGATCACCAGAAATTCGAGTTCGATAACGAAAGCAAATCAAAGGATGCTCAGAAGTGTTTGAGGACGGTGACAAATTAAACCGAGATGCGTAAGCTGATGCCGATACTTCTTCATCTTTCTTGGACTCGTATCTATCTGAACATATTTTGACTTGAGACTAGTCATAAAAACTATGATGATGTCAATAGTATATATTCATATATAACATCTCTTGTTTTCTTGATGCTATAATATCACAATATATTTCATGTTTTTTACAACCTGATTTATTAGATTACTATTTTTTAATCATTTATTTGCTTGAGCTTCTTCATAACATCAATTAATTTTTTTAGAAAGATCTTTTAAATTCCGAGGACGTAATTATTTTAAGGAGTGTAGAATGTAACGGTCCGTATTTTTTTCAATACAACTATTCATGTATTTACAATTTTTAAACTATTTTATAATGGTTTGTCAGGAGTTTTACGATTTCAAAATTTTCTTATAAAAATATTTTGAGATATCAGACTAGTTATGGAATATTTTAGTAAGATCGGGTTTCATCAAATACCTCTAAAAAGATCTGATAAAAATTCATTTTCAGTATTTACCGTTTTGGCTTAATAAATTTATTTTCTATTCAAACATCATCAAAATGATTTCAAACTTTTACGGTATCATCCTATGATCATTTAAGGCTACCCACATTAATTTCGTAATTTTCTGATATCATTTCAATAGAGAACCCGCAAACCTGCTTCCTAAACGTTTTGGCCTAAAATTAGTATCTCCATAACCCAAACCCTGAAACGGACTTCGTATTCGTGATTCTCATAACGATACGATCCCGTGGGTATGTTTTCGTAATTTTTCGGAAACGTTTACTAGTAGGGGCAAAATCGTAATTTTGTATTTCTGACATTACATACTAATTACGTTAATTACTTTTTACCCTATTAACTATTTTAAATTAACTTACCTCTCACCTAACCCCGATGTTTAGCTGCCCATGTGAAACTCACCATGCGATTTGTCCCACTTTAGTCTACCCTTAGTCTAATTCCCATACCTAACATCTACCTAACTCAATTAATTTTTGTTTGACTAAGTATTTATTGTGTTAGATTAATTTAATCCTAATAACCTATATAATTAGCCCCTAACCCATGCAAACCCAGGCTATCAACCCGAACATATCTTCACCAACACTAGCCCAGGCTTATCTTTCTCCCCTCTCTCGTTCTCAAGCCCAGCCTATCCCATTCATCAGCTAACGCCCTCCCCCTCTCGAACTCACCCCCTACTCCGACTTCCTTCCCCGTGCAAACGACCCCATGGGCGCTCCTTCGATCATCATTGACCCATCGCCAAAGCAAGCTACGCACGCACAGACCCATGCCTCCCACACTCACACACACAGAGTGTTTCCCTCTCACTCTCTTCTTCATCGGAGAAACCCACGGCGAGCTCATCTCCTAGCCTGCGAAAGGCTGAACCCAGCTACACCCCAGTCGAAAGCCCGAGCACGGCAACCCATGCAGCTCACGTTCCCGCTCCGACCGCCACATCCGCAGCTCCTCCGCCTCTCCCGCTCTCGTCCGAAGTCTGCACCTCCCTCCGACACGCCCCCATAGCGTCGCCGTCGCTTCCCCCGTAGTAGCGCAACCCAGCTCCTCGCCGGAGTCGCCCGAACAGCCCCGACCTCACCCGCCACTCCCCTCCTCTGTTTCCCGCTTCAAAACAGAGTTCCCCCGCCTCCGTCGCTCAGGCGACATCCCCGAGCGCCGAACGGCTCCGCTGCCTCGAACCCACGTTCACCGCCTCCGCCCGTTCTCCGAACGTCGACCCCGCTGCCTCCGAGCGCAGCTCCGCTCTCCGACGCCGCATGCCCGCCCGGAGCTCGTCGTTGCTCCGCCTTGCACCGCCGACAGCCCGAGCTTCCCCGCCGACCGCTCGAAGAACACCAACAACGCACCCCCTCTCGACGCCCGCCTCCGCCTGTTGATTCGGGATATAAATTGCATATTTTCCCCCCTGACTACCCCCATTTTGTGCCAAAGATTAGGCTTAATTGTGCTCTTTTTGGGTATATTTTCATTTCATATCAATTTTAGGGCTTATTCTCATTCTTGGTACAAAATACGGTTTTTATCGTCGTTATTGGCTTCCTATTATTTTTCCTATGCTCCTGCCATTATTTCGATCATATCGCCATTTTTTGGGATTTATTTGAGCGTTGGAATATTTTATATAGCTTATTGGAGGTCAATATTGTGTTTTTAATAGTCATTAAATTAATGTTCACATCAAATGGACTAATTTCTCCTTCTCATATTTTTAAGGTACCCCTAGGAGTCTTTGGGATTTTCCAGAATTTTTTGGGAATTTTCTAAGATTTTTAGGTATTTTTTTGGATTTAAATGGAGGAGAAATGGGGGTTTAAACCCCATAAAAAGGATTTTACCATGGGCGCCACGTGGCGCCATCTGCCGCGCGTTCTCGAGCTGGGCCGCGCGCGCTGATAAGAAAAAAAAATTTAAAAATGATTTTTTTTTTAATTTGCGGGCCGGCCCATCTGGCCGGCCCGCGGTCGGTATTGGCGGGCTGAGCCCGCTCAAAATTGAGCGGGCGTTGGTTGCAGGCGCGCGCGCGGGTCGGATCCGACCCGATCCGACCCGCAATGCCTGTAATCAGGGCTGATGTGCGTTTTTTGGGTTTCCTCTCGGTTTTTGTTTTTTTGGCTGCTGTTTTTCTTGTTTTTTTAGGGTTGGGAGAAGCTTTGAAGGGGGAGGAGGCCATGGAAGCTTGAGGAAGCTTGGTGGAGCTTGGAGAAGCTTGGAGAAGGCAATTTGGAAGAGGCTAGGGCTCATTTGGGTGAAGGCTTGGGTGAATTTTTTCCTCTTTCTCTTTGTATTTTGACATCTCACTTTGTATTGAACTTGGGTTAATTTTGAATGAAAGTTTCCTATTGTTTGCTATGATTGTGTAGTGTTGATTTGGTGTGGGTTGTGATTCTTGATGTGGGTTGTTAATCTTAGCCCTAATTGCCTATTGCTCATTTTGAGTGTTAATCTTGGATGTTTATTTAGGGCACAATTTTATTGGCTAAGTCCCGAGAAGGCAATTTGAGAAAATCCATGTTCTTAATTTGATTAGTGCCATGATAATACATCCATGCTTATTGCAAATTGATGTGTTCTTAAATGCTAAATATTCCGATTGAGTTTCCTTAGCCGGTAAATCATTCGAGTTATATGTGGGTGATTTGGGCTCGATTAACTCCATCATTAGTGAACCCGCAACCCATGCTCTTCTCCTAGTCATCCTAACTCCTACCTTGGTTCTCTAACCCTACCCATTTAGATAGGAATTTCTAGTTTCTTCACACTTTTCCGACATTTCCATCCAGTGTAATTGAGGTATTTGTAAAACACTTTCTTTTTCGTTATCGATCAATTTTGTGAACGTGGAACGAATTGTCCCTGTGATCCGACCCGGTACTCACCGGTTATTTTTATATTGCATTGACGCTCCTACGCTTGGGAACGGAAGGCGTGCATCCGTGCGCGTTTTCCGAGTCAACCAATTGGCGCCATTGCCGGGGACAACGGTTTTTATTAGTAGCAATTTTTGATTGATTTTGAAATTTTTAGTGTGATACTTCTATCTCTTAGTGTGTGTCTTTTCGTTTATTTATTTTCCTTTTATTGAGTCTTTTGATTGTTTATTTTCATTTTCTTTAAAAAAAAATTTAACAACATGGCATCTTCTTCAGATTTTTCGGACGTTGATTTGGATGATATCCCACTTCCGCCATACTTTCATGGCACAGAGTGGGAGAACCCTCATTTACATATTAAAAATTTTGAAGAGTGGATGCATGCATGTCTTGGTGGGAATATTGATGATGATTGCATATATTTTAGATTTTTTCCCTCTTCTTTACAAGATGATGCTAGGCTTTGGTTTGATTCATTGTCTCTCGACTCACATTTCACTTGGTTGTCATTTCAGTCTGAATTTCTCCGAGTGTTTTTGCCTATCTTTTTGGAGCAGGTACAGGGGCGGCAGGCCATGGAGTAGTACATAGCGAGCTTTGCCCAAGCTGAATGGGAGGCCTACCATCAGGCTTGGCAGATGTTCACTGATTTGGTGCTTGCGTGCCCACACCAGAGCTTTCACGAGGATCATCTTCTGCAGATCTTCTACATTGGATTATCGCCATCTGGGCGAGATTTCATGCAGATGAGCTGCGGTGGGGAGTTCTTCGATTATTCGACCGAGGATTCATGGTGTTACCTGAGGGACCTTGCAGAGTGGGAGCAGACTGCGCCATCTGGAGAGCTATCACTTGGATATGATGATGATGGTCAGTCTCAGTTTCCATTTCAGGATGCGGAGCAGCAGGACCAGTACCAGCCTGAGGAGCCAGCTGAGGGCTCATTCCAATGCGACCATATGGAATACCTAGAGAAACCAGTGAAGAGGGTGCATTGGGGCCAAGTAGAAGAATTTGAATATATACATTTGGATGAGTCAGAAGAAATAGATGATGGAGTGCGTGTCGACCACGACGGTGACACGATGCATTTTCACTTTGAGGTTGAGGATGAAGCAGATGTGCATGATGGCCTAGAGCAGATTGAGGACACCATGGAGCCTGAGCCACAGTCCACTTCAGAGTTAGCTTCACAGGTCGAGGCGGTTGAGTACTTTGGAAGGACGACTGAGATGAACTATTTCTGGGATGTCGAGGATGATGCGTGCTTGGATTTGCCCGAGACGAGTCTACCTCCAGTCCTGTCATAGATATCACTTCCCTCGCCTCAGGATGCGCACTTTCCAGTCATCGAGAAGGTTTGTCAGGAGCAGTTACCAGTTGTGGGGAGTGCTGCAGAGATTGTTGATGTTGATGTCGAGGAAGAGGATAGCGACGGGGATTGCGACATGGTTTATATTGAGCCCCAGCTCCCTCCTACTCCAGTTTTCTCTCTGCAGCCACTTCCACCTCCTCCTGAGGCAGAGTATCATGCCACACCTAGCGACGTTTTTCAGGGAAGTTCCCACCATCTCATGCCTTGTATTTCTGAAGCCAAATTTTCACTTCCATATACATTTGCTTCAGATTGTCGTCCATTGCATTTACATTCTTTTATTTGTTTTGACGACCCGTTTTGGAATGCTTTTGCAGGGCATGAGGACATGGCTTGGATTGATGCAGCTCGTCTCCCACATTATCCATATTATCCAAAGGGGACGCTGGGAGTTGCATTGCTGGAATCCAAGGAGGCCGGTGGAGGCCTAGCTCTAAGGACGCTCGCGGAGGAGCGAAAGGATATGATCGAGCAGTTGCCACCACCATTGCACATTTTGGATCCGCCTTTTGCTAAGGTGTACTCTTTCCTTTACGTAGTGTAAATAAATAAAAAGTTAGTTAGTTTGCTTTTACATGTTTGCTTTCGTATTTTTTTTCTTTTCTAGGATCTTTTGCCAAGATCTAGTCCTCTCCCAACATTGCGGACAATGTTTATTTTAAGTTGGGGGAGAGTGTTAGAATCTTTAGATTGTTAAGATTTTGGTGCTATTTTTTTGAGATCCCTCCATGTTCGCCTCATCTCATGATTTTTATTACATATCCTATTTTGGCCTCCTCGTTCCAACGCCACTTGCTTTGTGTTGTCCCTACATGCTTTCATGCCATGCAATATTTTTCGGATTATCATTTTGATATCAACTTCTCGATGTTTGATTGGCACGTTTTCATTTCTTTTCCAATTTGGATTCAAATGTTAATTTACCATGTATGAAGCTATTTTATATGTTGTGATACTCTCTTTGAGATAATTTGGGAAAAGTTTGGTGTAAGTAATTGCATGAGTTGGGATGAATGGTGTAGTTTTTAATTGGATTGGATTTGGCCAATTGTGCATGCTTTGTTTTCCTCTTAGGAGTGGGTGGATGAGTTGCTAATTCATGTTGGAATGCAAAAAAAAGTTAGTATAAGTGTATGTTTTCCTAATCAAATTGAGTAGCCGGTGCCCCACGAAACATTGGGGAGGACGCCAAAAATGAGATTTAGGAGATCATTCCATCCATTTGCATATATAGCGTCATCGCGTGTATGCAAATGTGCCGGTGTTTGCATTTATGGCGTTATCGCGTGAATGCAAAACATAAACATCAAAAAAAAGAAAAAGAAAAAAATGAATGAATAAGCAACATGAGTGATGCAATCTTATCCCCCACCACTTAGAGGAAATTTCGTTTGTTTTGGGCCATTTTCATGAAAATTGGAAACTTTGACATCGTGATATTTCCCGATACGTGTGATACGGTGCTTATTACCTTACTTTTCGTTGAATTGGATCGAGGGAAGTATCATTTATTGTCTACTTTCATACATTGTGTATACTGACTTTGGAATCAATTGGAAATACAATTTTGGGTGTGCCATGAAGATATTTGAGTTTGGTGCATGTTTTTCAATTTAATCCGAATTTTTCGCATATTTTGCTAGGGACTAGCAAAAAGCTAGTTGGGGGGTGTGATTCAGGATATAAATTGCATATTTTCCCCTTGACTACCCCCATTTTGTGCCAAAGATTAGGCTTAATTGTGCTCTTTTTGGGTATATTTTCATTTCATATCAATTTTAGGGCTTATTCTCATTCTTGGTACAAAATACGGTTTTTATCGTCGTTATTGGCTTCCTATTATTTTTCCTATGCTCCTGCCATTATTTCGATCATATCGCCATTTTTTGGGATTTATTTGAGCGTTGGAATATTTTATATAGCTTATTGGAGGTCAATATTGTGTTTTTTATAGTCATTAAATTAATGTTCACATCAAATGGACTAATTTCTCCTTCTCATATTTTTCAGGTACCCCTAGGAGTCTTTGGGATTTTCCAGAATTTTTTGGGAATTTTCTGAGATTTCTAGGTATTTTTTTGGATTTAAATGGAGGAGAAATGGGGGTTTAAACCCCAGAAAAAGGATTTTACCATGGGCGCCACGTGGCGCCATCTGCCGCGCGTTCTCGAGCTGGGCTGCGCGCGCTGATAAGAAAAAAAATTTAAAAAAATGATTTTTTTAAATTTACGGGCCGGCCCATCTGGCCGGCCCGCGGTCGGTATTGGCGGGCTGAGCCCGCTCAAAATTGAGCGGGCCCAGCGCCCGCTCAGATTTTGAGCGAGCCCGGCGCCCGCTCAAAATTGAGCGGGCGTTGGTTGCAGGCGCGTGCGCGGGTCGGATCCAACCCGATCCGACCCGCAATGCCTGTAATCGGGGCTGATGTGCGTTTTTTGGGTTTCCTCTCGGTTTTTGTTTTTTTTTGCTGCTGTTTTTCTTGTTTTTTTAGGGTTGGGAGAAGCTTTGAAGGGGGAGGAGGCCATGGAAGCTTGAGGAAGCTTGGTGGAGCTTGGAGAAGCTTGGAGAAGGCAATTTGGAAGAGGCTAGGGCTCATTTGGGTGAAGGCTTGGGTGAATTTTTTCCTCTTTCTCTTTGTATTTTGACATCTCACTTTGTATTGAACTTGGGTTAATTTTGAATGAAATTTTCCTATTGTTTGCTATGATTGTGTAGTGTTGATTTGGTGTGGGTTGTGATTCTTGATGTGGGTTGTTAATCTTAGCCCTAATTGCCTATTGCTCATTTTGAGTGTTAATCTTGGATGTTTATTTAGGGCACAATTTTATTGGCTAAGTCCCGAGAGGGCAATTTGAGAAAATCCATGTTCTTAATTTGATTAGTGCCATGATAATACATCCATGCTTATTGCAAATTGATGTGTTCTTAAATGCTAAATATTCTGATTGAGTTTCCTTAGCCGGTAAATCATTCGAGTTATATGTGGGTGATTTGGGCTCGATTAACTCCATCATTAGTGAACCCGCAACCCATGCTCTTCTCCTAGTCATCCTAACTCCTACCTTGGTTCTCTAACCCTACCCATTTAGATAGGAATTTTTAGTTTCTTCACACTTTTCCGACATTTCAATCCATTGTAATTGAGGTATTTGTAAAACACTTTCTTTTTCGTTATCGATCAATTTTGTGAACGTGGAATGAATTGTCCATGTGATCCGACCCGGTACTCACCGGTTATTTTTATATTGCATTGACACTCCTACGCTTGGGAGCGAAAGGCGTGCATCCGTGCGCGTTTTCCGAGTCAACAACCTGTCCATGCACGCTACCGCTCCGCTTCCCGCTTTGCTCGACGACGATGCCCGAAGCCAACACCGCCGCCTCCTACCGCCGGAGCTCTGCCTTGGACGCCGCCCGCGCCCCACTGCAACGCCGCTGTCGCTGGCTCTCCGACGTCGAAGACCCGACACCCCCATGCATGCGTATACGAGAGAGAGAGGGGTGAGATTTAATACGTTTATGTAAAACGTATTTTTTCTTTTTTCAGTATATGTATATTACTAAAATACGATATTTTATAAAATTATTATATAAGTTTTAATGGTTTTAAATTTTTAATAAATAATATAGAGGCCAGAAAAATATGAGACCACTTCTAGAAAATCAGAAATGACATTCTGGACCCAATGGCGCTAGTTTCATCTCAATCCGACGCTTAGTTTTTCCAAAATTAATTTTTAAGCCTAAAAGTTTAATATGTTATTTTCTTTCAAAAATCCATAACTTGATATTTTCACGTATACTAATACGTGAGAAAAATATATGTTAAAGTACTCTCCGAGACGGCCATTTTAACAGTTCATTTGCAACTTTCCGATACCGATTGCACCCAGAAGAAATGTTTGAATAATTACGTCACAAATTAAAAAATAGTTTTTAAATTATTTTTGAGCTCTTAAAAATTATAAAAATTAATGTAAGCTTTAGAAAATTATTTCCTCCTACGATAAAATTATTTTCATCATATCTAGTCTATAGAAAAATTTAGAACACTTTTCGACAACGTTTCAATCCGTTTAAAAAACGGTCAGATTATTTTTAGAAATGTCGCGTTCTTTAACCAAGTGTTCTTGTGATTGCAGGTGCACCAACGTCCGTAGAAGCCCTAGATCCAGTTTCAGCTTGCTACGTCGATCTCAAAATCTGTAAGTCACGACTAATTCTAAAGTTAGAAAATTAGATAAGTGTACCTGTATGAACTTAGGACACCAATATAGCCTCCGAACGGCTACTTGACTTGAACCGAACTAGAAACCTAATCTAATAGGAAAGTAATCAACTATAGATTACTTTGCCAATTTCAACTTTGGTGGTTGTTAAACACAATCATCAACTTGTGTAAATTGTGTGCTAAACAATACTTCTAATGCTCGAAGCATGGAATCGGTATTACTGTTATTGGACTTGTCTTTATCCTCAGTTCGCTTTGGCACAGTCAGCTTTGGAATGAGTTACCACCCTCTGGTTTTCAATGAGAAAGCCAACCAGTGGACTTGGGTTGACTAACATGTGATACACCGTATGGAACATCTTATGAAACTTGTTATGGAATATCTTGTGGAATATCTGGTGGAACATCTCATGAAACATCTTGTGGAACATCCCGTATAAACATGTACGTAGAACACTTGACACTTCACGGGGGTTTTTGGGGTAACTCATAGTTTGAGAGAGTATGGGAGTGACTGGAGTTCAATCTTCCCGTCCCGCTGCCTGTGTTTCGGCATACCGTCCTGCTGCCTGAGTTTCGGTAAAAACATGTACCGTGCATGTGTTTCGACATTCGTCTGGGTCGCGCCCAGGCAAGAGATGAACTTGATGGTCACATATTGTACTCTCCGACTTGAGTCACGTAGTGTAGCCACTTTTGCACAATCACTTTTACTTGACACATTACCGTCACCTTTACTTTACGCAGTACATACACTTTACCTACTACACTTGTGCAGTCACCAGTACTTCACTTGTCGTACTTTTAGCTACAGCAGTAGTATGTTTCACTTGTCTAGCCTGCTTTATGTTGAGTATTGGACTTCTCCCTACTTGGTGTTAATGATGAGCAAACATAAATACTTGTGACTAATCCCCTATTTTGCAGTTAATCCATTGCCTATGCTTACTATGAAGATCAACTAGCAATGGATGACTCACAAACGTGATTGAAGGCAAATGACATGAATTGGATGATCGTAAATTGATGATTGAAGCTCCGAAAAGACTTCATGCTCATACGATGGAAAGAAGAGATTATTCGTCAATGAAATTTTTCTTTTATCTCTTCTAGTATGTAGCTTAGAAGTAGAACTATGATGGAGCACTCACACACATCTACTTTCGGTCATAGGACATCTCTATACCTTTGTCCTTTGATCTCAATTCAATTCTCTTTTGTTTGTGCTGGGATTGTTCATAACAGCCGACTGCTTAACAATTTACAGTCGCATGTCTCAAAAACAGTCGACTGTGTTTTGTTCTACAGTCGCCTGTTATGTACAGACTATTACAATACAGTTTTTGGGTCCTCTCTGATTATCTCGCACAGGCTACTGTTGAACGTTTATCAGGTGCCTGTCTTAGCGACAGTCGACTGTGAATGGTTCATCAGTCGCCTGTCTCTCCTTGCCCAAACTCTATTTGATCCGATTTCTACGGCCAGTCGACTTATGCTGTATATACAATTGACTGCCTAATAGATCAGTCGATTGTCTATGCTGCAACAGTCGCCTATCTGTAAGTCTATTCTTTGACTCAGCTCTCTGAAAATTTCTCCTGTCTGTGACAGTCGTCTGTTTAAGGATATACAGTCGCCTGTTCTGATTGACAGTCCACCGTGTTCCTTGCATCAGTTGTCTGTCCTGTATCTTGTGAGATTTCCAGTATTTCATCTAACTTACTCTTCTCTCGGCCAGTCGCCTGTCGAAGAATGTACAGTCGCCTGTTGGTTTTACAGACGACTGTCTTGGCTTCATCAGTCGACTGTCCACGTGGTACGTTACCGTTATGAATTCTCACCTACCCTTGCTGACTGTGCAACAGTCGACTGTGGTTTGTTCAACAGTCGACTGTCGTGAGTTCAGATTATATCCGTTGAGATTTTTCTCACGGATTTCGATTGGGTTTTTGCCTAAACTGTTTTGTGGATTTGAGAAAGCTATAAATAGAGCTTCTACTGTTCCATTGGAAGGTTACTCATTCATTGCAAAATCCTTCAAGCTTTCATTTCCAAAGATCAAAGCTTTCAAATCCAAAGCCCTAAGTATTTCCAAATCTTGTTCTCTTGCTCTCCAACCTAGAACCAAAGATTGATCTTCTAGGCATTTGGTGCAGTCAAGAGAAAGGGCTTTTCTCCTCTCTTCCAAGAGAGTTCTTCAACACAAATCACACTTCTCCTTCAAGTTCTACTTCAAGGCATAGGTGATTGTAAGTGTTGCTTTCAGATTTCATAACTTCTTTATTTGAATTGTGCTCTCGGTTTTGAGAGTGGTTTTTGCTTGCTCCCTGGTTGTGGGAGTCAAGGACATCGATTGTAGTCGATTACACTTGTAGGGTTGCTACAAGTGGTTTTTAAGGAAACCTCAAGTTAGGGTTCTAACTTGAGTATCCGGGTGGTAGGGACGTAGGATTACCTGGAACAAGTCGGGAGTTGACTTGGGTAATCCGAACCCTTGAAACATAACTGTGTTCGCGTGTGTTTCTCTTTGGGTTGTTTTTCTATTCCGCACTATTTGTTGGATTGCATTTTATTTGGCGTAAATTCCTTTTAAATTTGCATAAACACTATTCAACCCCCCTTCTAGTGTTTTCCCCATAGACAGTGTCCTTACAATTGGTATCAGAGCGCAAGGTTTTATCTATGGAATTCAACAACAACAACGTTCCTCCTCCGCCTACGTACAACAATCACGACCGTGATGGAGCGTCCACACTTTTCGAAGGTCAACCTACGGTACGTCCTCCACGTTTCAATGGTACTAACTTTGGTTATTGGAAGTGTAGGATGGAGACGTTCCTTAGGAGTGCTTCTCTTTGGAGAACTCTCCACAAGGAGTAGGTCGAGCCCTCTGAAGATGATTTCAAGAAATGGACGACTTCCGAGAAGTCCGCCAAAGTCAACAACGCTAAAGCAATGAACGCTCTTCATTGTGCGTTGGACCCGAATGAGTTCAACAAGATATGCACATGTAAGAGTGCATATCAAATTTGGAACCATCTCATCGTTACCCACGAGGGAACGAATAAGGTAAAGCTTTCAAAGTTATATGTTACCGTGCAAAACTTCGACTTGTTTCACATGCAGGAAAATGAGAGCATTGCGTCGATGTACGGACGCTTTACCGACATCACAAACGAATTGGAAGCACTTGGCCAAATCTACACCGAACCTGAAATGTAAGGAAGATTATCATGGGGATGACCTCTGTTACGAGGTGGAACTCGCGTACAATGAATTTGTATTATGGGGAACCAAGGGCACGATGGTTATATGGAGAAGAGGGTTTAGGTAGGCTGTTTTACAAGTGATTAGTGGGGTGAAGAAGTTGGATCTGCTACCGGTGGCGCTCACGGGATCGAATCTCGTCGGATGCAGCTGAGGAGGGTTGGACGGCAGGGGGCTGACGCTGACTTTGGTCAAGGGACGAGCTCTCCTGCAGCACGAACAACTCGTCAGAAGGGCAGGGTTGGGGTTCAACCCTTAGCCCCTCCGATGCCTAAGTCAGTAATAGGGCTTAAAATGGGGGCTAGGCACGCCGGTCGGACTAACGGTGTGTCCGCCGCGCGTGACGAGCTATAGGTGGGAGAACAAAGATATGGAAGACCTTTGCTCTTGTGTGTGAGTAATAAAATGAGAGAGAATTCTCCAACCCCCTCTCCGTAAGAGGAGAGGGGGTATTTATACCTGACGGGTGATGACTAGGCGGAGCTGACCTGGCATGCTGACTGGATGTGCTGAGCTGGCTCGGTCGTCAGCGGAAATTCCAGATAAGGACGTCGGGAACTGGGTTACCTGACCTGCTTTCGTCTGGCGGCGCGACGGCCAGGGGGTGCTTTTGTCGGGGTGTCAGAGCCGAAAGCATTGACTGTCAGATGGTTCAGCTGCCAGGGGGTGCTTTGTCAGTCGGTCGGGTGACGTATGTGTCAGTCGTGTTCTTATCCCAGGTTGTTTGTCGTTAGCGACGAACTAAAGGTCGGGATGTCACTCTAGGCGCCGCGGTTCGTGGGAACCGGGCGGGTCGTTCCGATCGGGGGTTGTCCGGCCTGGCTGCGCCCCCCGATCGGTCATGGGCCCTGGTTCGCCGGTACGGAAGGATACGTCCATGCCTGTCAATAGGCCCGGCCTAGCCACCCCAGCGGCCCCCAGCGCGCTACCCCCCGGTGGGTCGAGCGGCTGTGGTTGTTCGCCTCGGCCGGTTCGGGGAACGCTGCCAGGCGCGTCCGTCTTCATATTGCCCCGGATTTTCGAGGCGGCGGCCCTCTTGTGAAAAGGTGAGTTAATGGGGTATGTTAGCGGATCCGGGCGGGAGTCGGACTCCTACGATCTTTAGGTCGTAACAATTGCCCCCGGCATTCGAGTGCGAGGCGGAAGCCCGGTTCGTCTCGGATGGCGTAACGCTATCGCGACACTATCTTTTAACGTGGCCCGGGCTTGGATCCAAGCTTAGGGGGGATGCTGGTCCTGCGGGGTGTGTCCCGCTGTAGCGGGGTCGCGAGGTCTCTTCCGGAGTGTGAACCAAGCGGGGCGTTGTCCCATAACGAGGTACCGTTGTTGGTGGTTATTGGTTCGGAGTTAGGGGGAGCTTGACTTTTTGAGAATGTTAGGGCTCTTGTTGAGAGGCGTTCATCGGACGCGCTTGTAGTTTTCGCGGAACTCCAGCCGGGCCGTGCCCGGTGGATCTTCCAGCTGATGTGCGCTTGGGCTTAGGGGGAGGAGTCCGAAAGGGGGAATATTATACACCAATCTTTATCGGAAATCTAGGTAATATTTACAACACTAGGAGAAGATGTGGCCCAACCGGCGGTTGGGACGGAGGGTTGTCCACATTTGTTGTTCGCTTCGTCGGGAGGGGCAGATCCCTGCGCCGGGGCGGTCTTCCCGTGTGTCGATTACCGAATTCCTACCGCCTCATTGTCCAGGGGCGAGCCGTGGCACCGGGAACCGAATCAATGTTGTTGTTGTTTTTTTAGGGGGTGTCGTCCTGTGGCGGTTCAGCCTTCGGGGGGGCCGACCCTCGGTCGTAGGAGGGGACCCTCTTCCTTCCCCTTTCCTCGCTTCCTCGCGTTCTGCCTCACTGTCGTCGTGCTGGAGGGTTGCTCGGCCTCGCCAGGGACCCCGCGCCCCGAGGGGGAACCCCAGGGAGGCTGAGGATGAGGTGGCGGTGGCGGTGCCGCCGGGAGAACTGTTAGGGGGTCTTCCACCCCGACACCCTGTGGGGATCGCCGAAGGTGACGGCGTTAATTGGGGTGTTGCGGCACGCGGCCGGCCATCTGGACCTGCCTTTTGATACAGTAACAAGCAGGGGGAAAGCTGGTGGGCGGGGCCTCTCATGTGTAAGGGGAATATCCTGTTGGAGGTGGTGGGGCTATAGCGGCCATCGTCGGGGGAAGTGAGGTCCGTCGGTGGCTATCAGCTTTCTCCGTAGTTTGGTGGGGCATTTGGGGCCGTTTTATGCCCGGAGTCCCCTGGGTCTCTCTCTCCTTTTTCCCCTGACCTCTGAAGGGGGGTTATTTATAGCGAGATTTTGTGGAAGGGTTTTTCCTGGGTAAGGTGGGGGATTAGTGCCATTAATGGGCTCCTCGAATTCACGCGTTTTGGGAATCGCTTTTCCCTGGCGGTATCCGGCACGGGTTGCCTGCTCTGGCCTCTCGGGGGGCGTGCTCGGCTGCTGATGGCGTGTTGTCCGAGCGTCCTTTCGTTATGTCAGGTCACATTGTGGCGTTGCTTCGACGAGACAGGGCCGCTGCCTTATCAGGACCGGGCGTCAAGTTCGAGGACTTTGCCACACGATCGGTTCGTCCCCGGTCGCATGGATCGGTTCGTCCCCGGTCGCGTGTCTTGGCTTCTTGCGTGAGTTATACAATCACCCATTATGCCCCCAACATTCCCGTGTCCGAGATCGTGAGGTCTGGGGGAAGGGGATGTTGACGGCCTTTGTTGGCTTTGGGCGGGGCGGGGAGTCGGAGCAGAGGCTCGGGAGGAGACACGTTGTCCTATCGTGATTTGATCTCGGCCCGAACTGGTTACGCGGGGCGAGCTTCAGTTCACCTCTTTACCCATTGAGCAAAAGCTGTCGGTATTTTTCAGGGAGCGGGAGGACTGGGTTCGAAGCGTTGTGTCGCGGAGTTCGAGCTGCGGGCGTAAACTTCCTAGGCGTCCTAAGCCAGTTAGGCGGGGGGATGTAATGCTCATAAGTGATAATACCAGTAAGTATTGGGAAGTCCACACTTTAACCACTAATTGAGGGCTTTTGATTAGGGATCAAAAGCAATGGCAGGTGTCGACATGAGTTTAAACATCAATCTTTGTTTTATATCTTTAAAAAACAACAACATCACAAAAAAAAACAAAAAAACACAAAAACACACAACAAGAACCCACGCACACATGGGCCAGGCCGAAATCTGGCACTTACAAAAAAAAAACACAAACTTGTAATGGCAATCTTGTAAAAACTTGAAAGCCTAGGAGATATTTACATTTCCCTTGATTTCTACATACTTCTACACCCAATTTTCTTTTGCCCTGTCAATTGTTTTTCCAATTTCGTTGGCCACCATACAGGCCAAAAATCCTGAGAGCTTAAGCCAAAAAAAACGGGAGGAAAAAAAATAAGGAGAAGAAAGAAAAAGGAAGGAGGAGGAGAAAAATTGGAAGAAGGAAAGGAGGGCTTTGCATGTACACATCAAGTGACATCCTTAGCATCCCTACAACAATTGCTAAGCATTAGCAAGGTAGGGAATCTCACCATACTCCAAATTGTGGTTATGTGTAGATTGTTAGGGTTTGGTTCTCTCATTCTTGGTGAAAGTTGTTATTTGGTTAAATTTGGGAATTGGGTCAAGCTTTGTTTATTTAGGTTTCATGTCTTTCGTTTTTGGAAGTTGAATTATATTTCCTTTATGATTCTATGAGCAAGATTCAATCTTGGGGCTTTTAGCATGTGTCTTCTTTTATAATATATTGATGTGTAATTGAAAAATGTTGCTAAATACGAGAGAAACTCTGCCGAAATTTTATGAGCATTCCGTTAGCATTCCCCTTAACATCGTAGGCATAGATACCTTTGTTGGGGTTACTACACAACTTGCCACTAGATAACCCCCTTAAAAACTCCATGTTGGAATGAAAACGCATTGGAAACTTAGCGCAAAATACAATTAGTACTAGGATTTTTGAGGCGACTTCCAATCTAGAAGCTCGTAATGATTTTAGATAGAGTAGGATTCCCTACTTAGTGCCATGAATAGTAATTTTGTAGTTAGTAGCTCTATTTAGTAAGAAAAATGTAATTTGTAGTTAAGTTTCAATGTGTATTGGCATCTTTCTTCAACTAGGTGTCACGTTGTACCAAAAATGGAATCTTTTAGCGTGCTCCTAACTAAAGGTATCATTTTAAGCTAACCCCATAATTAGTTCGTACGAGGATTAAATCTTTCATGATTATGAGGATTAAATCTTTCATGATGAACCATAAGTATGTCCCTCAAGTTACATGTGATTACAACTTGCATGTCCCAAAAATGGAAAGTGCTTGGGATATGTACGGTAGATTTGTTGTGGGAGTTGTGTGGGAGTTGTAATGGCATGACAATTTTGGTATGCCAATGTATTCCCCTTACTTCATGTCGCATGTTGGAGTAACATGGAACCATTTGGCGAATGATCCATGTGCATATAAGAATACTAGTAAATATTGTCAATGCATTCTTATCCGTTAAATAGCAATGCATGTTTTATGTTACCTCAATCATGTTACATGTCTTATGTTCCGACATGTCACCCTAATCATGCGCACCAATTTTAAAGGCAAATTGCATGTACTTGATGTGTGCAACTAAACAGTTCTCATGTTGTATGTAATCCTAATGTTGTTAAATGCATCCTCAGTGTGTATTACTTTGTTGCTTCTGTATGTCACTTGGATGTATTTCTAATACAATTCTCTAAATGTCGTTTTGATTTGACACATTGATAGATACAATGCAAAATGTTAAATGATTAAAATGGAAGCCCGGGGTGTCTCTTCCACTCTAAGGTGGGTGAGCAGCTCAGGGAATGGGGTGGGAGAAACCAAGACATTAAGTGGACATAGTGTGGACTGGACTCTCGAGGTTGTTTTCTTTGGCCCTCCTACCGCGGGGAGTGGTCGTGCCCCCTTGGGGTGTGCGTTTTTTTTTGGCCTTTCGAGGTCGTGGCCCTTTGGGTCGTGGAGAGTGGTTGAGTTACGTAGGCTCCTGACGAGCTATCACGCCAGAGAGTCGGAGATTCTTTCCACCCGCCTTATGGGTGAGGTCCAGCTCCCTTGTGTCCCACTTGATGTTTAGGTTCCAAATAACGAACATGAATTTAACAAACTTAGTACTCGTGACCCATGTGCTGTGTTGTGATTATGGCTGGTGTGGTTGAGTTTCCTACTAGACACGCTGTGACGTGCCCCTTTCCCCACTCCACAGGTACAGGATCCGGGATGACAGCACCCCTGCCGGACTACCGACGCCCTGAGGGCGACTCTTCCAGGTCAGGAGACCATAGCAGTTAGTAGGGCTCGGGTGTAGTGGGTTGGGGGTAGTTTCTTGTGAGCGGTCACTTTTGTTTTCTCCTTCATCTTTTGTACCCCGTGACTCTGGTGGTGATATATGTACAGTACATGATGCTGTGGTGTGTTGATAGTAGATGCTCTGTGTTTCCATTCGTACGCTCCCGCTTGTTGTTTGCCGCCGCCTCACTGTACCTTTTTGTGTTGTGCTGGAGCTTTACAGTTCGTGCTTTACTTTTGCATTATTAATCGCCTGTGTTGTTCTAGCAGTTGCAGTGGCCTGCTAATTTTCTTACAGCACCTTAACGCTTGGTACATCCGTACCGCGACCGTCACCCCCGTCCCGTTTTGGGCGCCGGGGCGTGACAGGGGAGGTGGCTCCTCGCTCGCCCGGCACCTGGCGGGGGAATAGCTATTCCCTATAGTATGCACAGAAAAAATCCGAGTGTACAAGGAGGAGCGTTTTCATTTAGATTTACAAGAGCTGATCTACAGCTTGTACATGAGTTCTCAGTTTGTCGCCCGTTGTGGGGTCAGATCAGGCTCGATGAGGGGCTGTAGAGCTTTCCTCGCCCATGGTTTAATGACCTCCGGATCTAGGGGTCACTGCGGGTCGGGCGGGCCCTTTTTAACTTGAGTCGATCTTGGCGCGGAGGTGATTGGCCGCCTTCTGTGCTGAAGTGTTGCAAGGTCTCCTTGGCCCAAGAGGGGGGGCTTGGGGATTTTGCCGATCGGGTCGCCTTCCCTCCATTGCTTTGTCATCTCCTTCTCCGGACGGGGTAAGGTTTCCTCGGTCTGGAAGAGGCACCGGGAAGGGGGATCACCGGGGAAGCCGTCTTTCTGGGGCGTGCGCCCTGGGGAGGTTCTTGAGCATTGGGCCGCCCCTCGCCGCCCCACGCCTCGCTGCTTTGGTTTGAGGGTGGGGTTCAGAGCCCGGTTGTGTATGGGCGGGCTGACATGCCATGACTCGCCGTTTGGGCTCGTCGGGGATGCAGCCTTTCCGATGTCCTCGCCCAGCGGGCGACTGCGAGGAGGTACTGGCCGGCAAGTGCTGGGGCTCTCGCCTGCCCAGCCGGCTTTGAACGGATGCCATTCTCTTTCCGACCCGTCGTCGTTTAGGGCGGACGGAGCCGTGAAAGGTGGATTTTCCTTGTGTAAGGGGAATAACCTTTTGGCGATCCGTTTGTAAGGGGAATAACCTGTTAGTGGCGCTGGAGATGTAGGAACCACCGCCTTGGGCGGCGGGAACCATTGATGGCCGGTGACCTCTCTTTTGTTAGGGCGGTGTATCTCGGCCCGTTTCCCGGTGGGTGGGGGGATCAAATGGCGGTTTTTCATGTCTACCGGTTCTCCTACTTTCAGAAGGGGGAGTGGCGTCTTTATAGGGAGATCTCGCTTACGGTTTCTCCTTCTTTCAGAAGGGGGAGTGGCGTCTTTATAGGGAGATCTCGCTGACGGTTTCTCCTTTATTTATTGCGCTGAGTTGGCACCATTAATGGGCTCCTCGAATTCATGCCCGTAGGAAACCGCCTTTGCCAGGTGGCTCTTACGGGTCCTCTTTTGGAGCGCATCATTAATGGTGGCGTGTTTCTCGAGCGTCCTTTCGTTTCGTCGAGTCACATCGGGGCCGCCTACTCGGGAACTGACGTCGTTTCGTCCTGGTTTGTGTGCCCCTGTTTTCTTTTGATTTTTCGAGGGCCACGGGTGCGTAGCCCCCTCCGGTTTGGGGGGCTAGTGTTGGCCCTGTCCCAGAGGTCTCGAGAGGGGGAGCGGGCATGTAGCCCGGCCCGTGCCCTTCTCTGGTTTGGGGGGCTAGGGTTGGCCCTGCCCCAGAGGTCTTGAGGGGGGAAGCGGGCGCGTAGCCCGGCCCGTGCCCTTCTCTGGTTTGTATGGGTGAGCACGGTTTGCTCAAACCGCCCGAACCGAACCGGACCGAACCAGACCGAGCCAAAAACCGAACCGAACCGCTCTCCATCGGTCTGGTTTGGTCTCAATCGTTGGAAACCGCCACTTATATGGTCTGGTTTGGTTTCACCCTGTCGAAACCGCTTAAACCGAACCGAACCGACTCCTAACATATATTATATATTGTGCTGGAAATCTTTGGATCCCCATCCTCAAACAAACAATCCATCAAAATAGGTCCAATATATTCTTTGCCACACATGGAAGCTGTGTTGTTTGGGGTTATTATACAAATTATATTGCATTGAATCATGGTTGAAATATCCTTTGATAGCACCCCCAGTTTGTTCGCAGGTACTTGAAGGAAGCTGAAGCAAGTTGAGTAAAAAAATTCAATGGAGAATGGTAGTAAGCACTGGGGCTGTCTGGCGTCTTGAGAAAGACCATCTACTAGCGACTTTCTACAGTCTTTTTAGGTGCAAGATTAGAACAGTCATGTTAGTAGTTTTAATTGTTTCCCAGCATTGGGTGTTTAATAAGATATGCAACTTTCTTATGCATTATCAGTTGTTTCCCAATTGTACAGTTTCCTCTATGTGAAATTTGGAGGATCTGGTTGTTTTGTATGTTGAAATGTTCATCTCTTTATACATTCCTTCACCAATGGTTTTATTCGTTTTCTGTCCAGACTCGCCATGTCTCTTGTTAATGGATGTGCGGGTGCTTTTGTTTCTGCATCAGTTGCGTGATTGTTAATTGGCGGAGTAGAGTCAAAAGTGATGCAATTTTGGGTTTCCACTGCCTGCAAATCCAACGGATCAGTAGAATCCTTAATTATTCTTGACCTAAGATAAAATGCAGAGCTTGATCTTTTGAGATCTAGAAACTTGCCAGTACACAGAATCTTACATGCATCTATTGTTTCTATCACAGCTAGAACTCCTGCAAGCGATGCAGTGCCTAATTTTCCCTGGTTTGATAAGGAGCACAGAAATGAAGCCATGTCATGAAATTATTTTAATGACAAAGTCTATATTTAGAAAAATTGGGTATACGAGGGGATCTTCCGTCATTATATGTCTGAAACGCGGTTCCAAACCGAACCAAACCGCTCCAAGCGGTTTTCGTCGGCTCGGAAACCGTCGGTCTGGCGGTCTGGTTTGGTCTGGCCATGAGAAACCGCTACTTATACGGTCTGGTTCGGTTTAGGTCTCAAACTGTCGGTTTGAGAACGTGCTCTCCCCTACTGGTTTGGGTGGCTAGGGTTGGCCCTGCCCCAGAGGTCTTGGGGGAGAGCGGGCGCGTAGCCCGGCCCGTTCCCTTCTCTGGTTTGGGTGGCTAGGGTTGGCCCTGCCCCAGAGGTCTTGAGGGGGGGAGCGGGCGCGTAGCCCGGCCCGTGCCCTTCTCTGGTTTGGGTGGCTATGGTTGGCCCTGCCCCAGAGGTCTTGAGGGGGGGAGCGGGCGTGTAGCCCGGCCCGTGCCCTTCTCTGGTTTGGGTGGCTAGGGTTGGCCCTGCCCCAGAGGTCTTGAGGGGGGGAGCGGGCGCGTAGCCCGGCCCGTGCCCTTCTCTGGTTTGGGTGGCTAGGGTTGGCCCTGCCCCAGAGGTCTTGAGGGGGGAGCGGGCGCGTAGCCCGGCCCGTGCCCTTCTCTGGTTTGGGTGGCTAGGGTTGGCCCTGCCCCAGAGGTCTTGAGGGGGGGAGCGGGCGCGTAGCCCGGCCCGTGCCCTTCTCTGGTTTGGGTGGCTAGGGTTGGCCCTGCCCCAGAGGTCTTGAGGGGGGAGCGGGCGCGTAGCCCGGCCCGTGCCATTCTCTGGTTTGGGTGGCTAGGGTTGGCCCTGCCCCAGAGGTCTTGAGGGGGGAGCGGGCGCGTAGCCTGGCCCGTGCCCTTCTCTGGTTTGGGTGGCTAGGGTTGGCCCTGCCCCAGAGGTCTTGAGGGGGGGAGCGGGCGCGTAGCCCGGCCCGTGCCCTTCTCTGGTTTGGGTGGCTAGGGTTGGCCCTGCCCCAGAGGTCTTGAGGGGGGGAGCGGGCGCGTAGCCCGGCCCGTGCCCTTCTCTGGTTTGGGTGGCTAGGGTTGGCCCTGCCCCAGAGGTCTTGAGGGGGGGAGCGGGCGCGTAGCGCAGCCCGTGCCCTTCTCTGGTTTGGGTGGCTAGGGTTGGCCCTGCCCCAGAGGTCTTGAGGGGGGGAGCGGGCGCGTAGCCCGGCCCGTGCCCTTCTCTGGTTTGCGTGGCTAGGGTTGGCCCTGCCCCAGAGGTTCGGAGTTTTAATGAACTGCAAAACTTGTGTAGGAACAACAATGTTGCGTAAAACGAGTAGATGTGTATATTGCGAGTAAAAAAGGAAAACTCACAACTATTGGTAGAATTTTAGCAGATGTTTTGCGTTCCAAGGGTGGGCCAGCTCGCTCCCTTCGGGGGTAGCCAGGATGTACGTGGCCGGTCTGACAATATCGACGATCGTGTAGAGCCCTTCCCATTTAGCGGCCAGCTTTCCCCGCTGTGCAGTCTCGAGCCGGAAGGTGGCATCTCGGAGGACCAAATCGCCGATCCTGAAAGTCCGCGGTTTCACCCGGGAGTCGTAATATCGGGCCATCCTCTGGCTGTGTTTGACGAGGCTGGTCAGGGCCCGGTCCCTCACCTCGTCTATTAACTCAAGACTGAGGCCGAGTCCCTCTCCGTTGATTTCTTCGTCGAAGAGCTTTAGCCGGAGTGTCTCCTCGCCGATTTCCACAGGAACGACCGCCTCCGATCCGTATGCTAGCATGAAGGGGCTTTCTCTGGTCGAGGCCTTGTGGGTGGTACGATAAGACCATAAGATTCCCGGCAGCTCGTCAACCCAAGCCCCCAGAGCGGCGTCCACATTCTTCTTCATTGGGTTCAAGATACATTTATTCGCGGCCTCCGCCATTCCGTTGCACTGTGGGTGGGCGACTGACGCGAACTGGAGTTTGATCCCCCGCCCGAGCAGAAGTCGCGGAAGCCTTCGCAATCGAACTGCTTTCCATTATCCGTGACAATGGAGCGGGGAATCCCGAAGCGGCATATGATGGATTGCCAGATGAAGCCCTTCATGTCCATCCACGCGATTCGCGCCAGCGGCTCTGCTTCGACCCATTTTGTGAAGTAGTTCACGGCGACGACTAGATATTTCCTTCCCCCGGAGGCCTTTGGGAACGGCCCTAGGATGTCGAGTCCCCACTTGGCGAAAGGGATCGGGCTCAAGATGGGCATCAGGTTGGCCGGGGGTGCAATCGTCCGTCGGCAGAACTTCTGGCATGCCTCGCACTTCTTGACGTACTGTACCGCGTCCCGGATCATCGTCGGCCAGTAGTATCCTTGGCGCATTACTTTGTGGGCGATGGTGCGCCCGCCATGGTGGTTTCCGCAGAAGCCTTCGTGTACCTCGCGGATGACTTGCTCAGCCTGCTCCGGGCCCAAGCATTTCAGGTAGGGCAGGACGTCAAAATTGGCGCGGCGGCGGCGGTACAGCACTCCGTCGAGAAGCACGAATGACAGGGCCCGCCTCTCCACCTGTTTTGCCAACATCCGCTCCTCGGGTAGCTCACCCGTCTCTAAGTACTTCATAATGGGGGTCATCCATGATGTCCTCGCGCCCGTGCCCATCAGTTCTTCTTCGTCAACGGTCGGCGTCAATAAGCTTTCCACGTAGATTGCCTTCCCGATCTCGGCCGCCGAAGAAGAAGCCAGCTTAGACAGGGCATCCGCCCGGAGGTTGCTGGAGCGGGGTAGGTGTTGGACGTCCGCTTTCTTGAACTTGCGGAGTTCGATCTGGATGCGATTCAGGTATCGCTTCATTGTTTCCTCTCGGGCCTCGAAGCCCCCCAGGATCTGTTGGACGACGAGACAGGAGTCACTTAGGAGCAATACGTTCGTCGCCCCCACCGCCCTAGCGAGTTTTAACCCGTTAACCGCGGCTTCATACTCCGCGACATTGTTGGTGGCTGGGAAGCTGAAGCGCAAGGCGTATTCCAACGAACATCCGTCAGGAGTCTGAATGACGATACCCGCTCCTGTCCCGGAGCCCGTTGCGGAGCCGTCGACGTGGATGGTCCATAATTTGCCCGCTGTCGTCGGGGAGGGCGCTGAGGGTTCGCCCACCTCGGTCCTCCGTGGGGACGTGGCCGCCGATGGGAGCTCTGCCCGGCTCCCCGGCGGGACCTCCGTGGTGCATTCCACCACGAAGTCGGCCAGCGCTTGGCCCTTGATCACCGTCCGGGCTTTGTACGTTATGTCGAACTCGCTGAGCTCGATGCTCCAGTTGAGCATCCTCCCTGACCGCTCCAGCCTTTTCAGGTTCTTTTCGAGGGGCATGTCGGTGTGGACGATTATGGGGTGGGCCTGGAAGTAGGGTCGGAGCTTCCGGGCCGTGGTGATTAGGCAGTAGGCGACTTTCTCGATAGGGCTGTAACGAGTCTCCGCCTCCCGGAGGATCCGGCTGGCATAGTAAACAGGGCGTTGCACCCCTCCTTCCTCCTTGATCAGGACGGAGCTAACGGCCTCCTCGTTGGTCGCCAGGTACAACCCAGGGGTTCGCCCTCCTCCGGCCGTGTGAGGAGCGGTAGGCTCTGTAGGTATGCTCTCAGCTCCGCGAACGCCCGCGCGCAGTCGTCGCCCCACGGGATCACCTTCCTTTGGTCTTTAGCTTCGCCCAAGGCTGTGCGCAAGACCCTGAAGAAAGGGAGCGATTTCTCCGCCGATTTCGACAGGAATCGCCCTAAAGCAGCGATCCGGCCGTTCAGTCGCTGCAAGTCCCGGATCGTCCGGGGCTCCGTCATACCGATGAGGGCCGTCACCTTGTCGGGGTTCACCTCGATTCCCCGCTTCGTTATCATGAAGCCCAGGAATTTTCCCGATTGCACGCCAAAGATACACTTCGCGGGGTTTAGCCTCAGGTTGTACCGGCGGACCCTCTGGAAGGTTTCCTGCAGGTCGGCGAGGTGGTCGGGGGCCCTTCCGCTCTTTACCAGCATGTCGTCGATGTAGACCTCCAAGTTTCGTCCCACCTGAGGGCCGAATATTCGGTCCACCATCCGTTGATAGGTCGCCCCGGCGTTCTTCAGTCCGAAGGGCATCTTGGTGTAACAGAAGGTGCCTTTATCGGTGACAAAAGATGTCTTCTCCTCATCTCCCTCCCCATCGGTATCTGGTTGTACCCCGAGAAGGCGTCCATGAAGCTCAACAACTCATAGCCGGACACCTGGTCCACCAAGTGGTCGATCCTGGGCAGAGGGAAGCTGTCCTTCGGGCATACCTTGTTGAGGTCGGTGAAGTCGACGCACATGCGCCACTTTCCACTGGGCTTCTTCGCCAAAACGACGTTGGCGAGCCAGTCGGGGTAGTCCACCGGCCGAACAAATTTGGCTTCGAGGAGCCGCTCTACCTCTTCCTCGGCTGCCCTCTTCTTTTCGCCCCCCGCACTTCTCTTCTTCTGTCGAACAGGTCGGGCTTCCGGGTCCGCATTCAACCTGTGGGAGATTATCGTCGGGTCCACCCCGGGCATGTCGGCAGGTGACCATGCGAATATGTCTGCGTTTTCCCGGAGCAAGGCGACGAGGGCCGTCCTCAAAGCGGCCGGGAGTTTTGTCCCGATGGAGACGGTTCTCCCCTCGCCCGAGGCTACCGGGACCTCTTCCACTTCCTCGGCCGGGGTCGGCCGCTGGTCACAGAAGTCCTCCCTCTCGTCAGGGATGAGAGCCGTCAGGGTTCGCCTCGGGCTCCTTCGCGGGGACGGCGTATGGTTGTGGTCTCCTGGCACCTCCCGGCCTCCCCGCACCTGTCCCACCCCCCGCGGGGTCCGGAACTTCATCGTCTGGTGTTGCAGGCTGGGGAGCGCCTCGATGGCCGTCATATATGGACGCCCTATGATTCCGTTATAAGCCGACGCGACGTCGACGATGACAAAAAGCGTTTCCTTGGTGACAGCCTTCGGTTCCTCCCCCAGGGTCATGGGCAGGGCGATCGTTCCCTCGGTGGGGATCGCATGGCCGGTGAAGCCAGCAATAGGGCCTACACAGGGCTCTAGGTCTGCGCGCCCCCATCCCATCCTCTCGACCGTTGACAGGAACAGGATGTCGCAGGAGCTACCGGTGTCAACCAGGAGCCGGCCGACGTCAATCGCCCCGATCCGAGCCTCGATGACGAGAGCGTCATTGTCCTGGCTCCGTGCCTCCTGCCAGTCCTCCTCGGTAAAGGTGATAGGGGGTCGGTGTGTCCTTCTTCGCTTCGGTCGGCGGTCGGCGCCCGCCACCATCACCTGTTGGGCTCCGGCCCCCGGGACTGCGAGCGCCCGCCCTGCCGAGGAAGACCCCCCAGTTATCATCTCAATTCGCATGACCGCCCTCGGGGGGCGTGGCTCCTCCTTATCGCGGTTCGCCGGCGGTTCCCGTCCCCCCTCCTCCGGGGGGGCTCTCTCTCCTTCTGCCACCCGCCTGCCCGCGACGAAGTTTCCCAGGTGACCCGCCTGGATCAATCGCTCGATCTCTCTTTTAAGGGCGTAACAACGGTCAGTGTCGTGACCGTGGTCCCGGTGATAACGGCAGTATCTCCGGGGGTCCCGCCTCGCCGGATCCGTCCTCATCTCCCGGGGAGGCTCCGGCAGTAACCCGGCCCTTGTCGCCGCGGCCAGTACCTCCATCATGGGGGCATTGAGTCGCGTGTAATGCGCCCGTAGGGGGCCTTCTTGTCTCGGGATGACTCGAGGGAGCCCTTGGGCCGGAGCGAACTCGCGCGTCGGGCCAGGTCAATCATGCGGGCGAGGCCCGAGCGGTTCCCGCCTTGGCCGGGCCAGCTGGTCGCGACCACGGTGCCCCTCCTCCTGCCTCGGCCGCGGGTGTGACCGGGGTTCGCCTTGGGAGGGTTTCGTCGGGGGGAATAAGGCCTTGGCACCGAGAGTCTCCTCGGCCAACGCGTGCCTCTCCGCCATAGCAACCAGTGCCTCATAGTCGGTTGGCGGATCCCGGAGCAGGGATTTGTGGAGGCTCCGAGTCCGCAACCCCGTTTTGAAGGCCAGCATAAGCACCTCATCGCCGCATGTCACCACCGCCCGTCTTTCCTCCTGAAAGCGACGGAGGTATCTTCCCGTTGTCTCTCCCTCCCCTTGGATTATCGTGCTGAGATAGTCTAAGGGCTTCTTTTTCGTCCGCCCGGCCCGGAACTCTTGGCAGAACTTGTGGGATAGTTCGCCAAAGCTCCCGACGGACCTCGCGGGCAAGCCAAAGTACCAGTCCAACACGGTGTCCCTCAGGCTTTGGGAGAAATGTCGGCATAGGAACGCCTCATCCACATCCTACGCCTCCATCGCCCCCCGGTATTGCTGGACGTGCGTGAGGGGGTCGCCTCTCCCATTGTACGTGGCCAAGTGAGGGGGTTTGAACCTTATGGGCCTTGGGGCGGACGTGATCCACCGTGCAAGTGGCGTGGCCTCCTCCGGATAGGTTGGGCGGTCCGGCGCATCCCCTCTCCGCCATTCGGGGGTCTGGCTACGGTCGCGCCTCGTCCGCCGACGGTCCTCCGTCCCCGGGGAGTATCCCGACGGTCTTCTGGCGGGGCTCCTTCCCTGTGCCGAGGACTCGACGGGTTGCGGGCTACGGTTCTCCCAGCGCCAGCGCCTCCCGGCCAGCTCTCCTCAGGCCTCCATCCGTTCTTGATTCTCCCGAAGGAGCCTTTCACGCTCGACGGTGAGGAAGCGTAGTTGCCGACAAACGGCTTCCTCGTGCTGGGGATCGGAGGGGTGGTGCAGGCGAGGCGGGCTACCTCCTCCTGGTGGGGATCTGGTCAGCAACGGGTCCCGCCCGTCCCTGAGCCGCCGACCCGTCGCCGTCTCGTCCAGGATTTCTCAGTTGCTCCTGTTTTCTCTCCTTAGCCTCTCGCGCTCCGCGACGATGAGGCGGAGTTGGCGGCGAGCGGCATCTTCGTCCTGGTAGGCCCTTCGGGCGGTCTCTGCCGCTTCGTCCAAACGCCTTTGCGCGGCGGCTGCCTCCCCCAGGCGCCTCCACCGCCGTGCAACTTCCATCTCCTCTTCCAGGAGCCTTTGCTGGGCCGCAACCTCCTCCGCGAGCCCCCTGTTCTCCCCCTCTTCCTCGAACTGAAGGTGGAGGTTCCGCCTCACGTTCTGGGGCTCTGAGGGGCCGGGCGGAGGCTCCGTTCCAGCCGTCTGATAGCCTCCCCTGGCCTGAGTGACGGCCTCGAAGCTCTTCAGGACGGCGTGGGCCGAAGTAGGTTCAGTTTCGGTGCCCGTCCCCAGAAGGGGGTCGGACGCCGGGGTGATTTGTAGGGAGAGCGGTTCCTGACCCACGAGATCTTTGCCGTGGTCAGGGTTCCGCGAGATCGGCATGGAGTCTAACATGGGTGTGACCCTTCGTTCCCACAGACGGCGCCAATTGTTACGAGGTGGAACTCGCGTACAATGAATTTGTATTATGGGGAACCAAGGGCACGATGGTTATATGGAGAAGAGGGTTTAGGTAGGCTGTTTTACAAGTGATTAGTGGGGTGAAGAAGTTGGATCTGCTGCCGGTGGCGCTCACGGGATCGAATCTCACCGGATTCAGCTGAGGAGGGTTGGACGGCAGGGGGCTAACGCTGACTTTGGTCAAGGGGCGAGCTCTCCTGCAGCACGAACAACTCGTCAGAAGGGCAGGGTTGGGGTTCAACCCTTAGCCCCTCCGATGCCTAAGTCAGTAATAGGGCTTAAAATGGGGGCTAGGCACGCCGGTCGGACTAACGGTGTGTCCGCCGCGCGTGACGAGCTATAGGTGGGAGAACAAAGATATGGAAGACCTTTGCTCTTGTGTGTGAGTAATAAAATGAGAGAGAATTCTCCAACCCCCTCTCCGTAAGAGGAGAGGGGGTATTTATACCTGACGGGTGATGACTAGGCGGAGCTGACCTGGCATGCTGACTGGATGTGCTGAGCTGGCTCGGTCGTCAGCGGAAGTTCCAGATAAGGACGTCGGGAACTGGGTTGCCTGACCTGCTTTCGTCTGGCGGCGCGACGACCAGGGGGTGCTTTTGTCGGGGTGTCAGAGCCGAAAGCATTGACTGTCAGATGGTTCAGCTGCCAGGGGGTGCTTTGTCAGTCGGTCGGGTGATGTATGTGTCAGTCGTGTTCTTATCCCAGGTTGTTTGTCGTTAGCGATGAACTAAAGGTCGGGCTGTCACTCTAGGCGCCGCGGTTCGTGGGAACCGGGCGGGTCGTTCCGATCGGGGGTTGTCCGGCCTGGCTGCGCCCCCCGATCGGTCATGGGCCCTGGTTCGTCGGTACGGAAGGATACGTCCATGCCTGTCAATAGGCCCGGCCTAGCCACCCCAGCGTCCCCAAGCGCGCTACCCCCGGTGGGTCGAGCGGCTGTGGTTGTTCGCCTCGGCCGGTTCGGGGAACGCTGCCAGGCGCGCCCGTCTTCATATTGCCCTGGATTTTCGGGACGGCGGCCCTCTTGTGAAAAGGTGAGTTAATGGGGTATGTTAGCGGATCCGGGCGGGAGTCGGACTCCTACGATCTTTAGGTCGTAACAACCTCCAAATGGGGAAGACGAGCAATCGACATTGAGGAGGTCAATGACTTAAAGAACTACACCGTGGTGAATCTCATCGGGACTCGTATGTCTTACGAAGTAAGACGGGATAACCGATTGAAGATTCGAGCCATGATGAATCCCTCGGAGGCCAAGAAGAAAGCTTTGGCGTTCAACGCCAATTCGTCATCCTCCGAAAGTGATGAATCCGAGAACGAGATGGATTTGGGTGAAATGGCCCAAATGGCGAAGAAGTTCCAACACTTCTTCCGCAAAGGTAAATTTCCCTCCAACAAACGTTTTGAATCTACTAATGCTACTTCCTCTCTTTGTTATAAGTGTAATAAGCCAGGGCACATCAAGAGGGATTGCCCAATGCTAAACAACAAAGAAAAGTGGAAGGCACCAAAGTACCACAAGTCCAACAAGAATAAGAAAGACAAGAAGAAAGGACTCGTCGGTACATTTGATGACTCAAGTGATGACTCATCAAGCGATTCCGATGATGGGAAGGGTGAGAGCGCCCACATGTGCTTCATGGCACTTGAAGACCCACTCTCGGATGAGAGTGATTCCGATACGGATAACACCGAGGTACCCAAGAGAAAGAAGAAGAGCAATAAAAGTCTTATTAGCTCTAAAGGGAAAGGATGGATTCTTGATAGCGGTTGCTCCAAACACATGACGAGAGATCCCTCATTGCTCTCCGAAGTGATTAGCATCAAAGATGGTGCAACGGTCACTTTTGGAGGTAATCAAAAGGGAACCATCATTGGAGTAGGTATCGTTGGTAATCCTTCCAAACCCCTATTTACTAATGTTTATCTTGTTAGTGGTTTATGTCACAACCTCATTTCCATAAGTCAACTTTGTGACAAAGGTTACAAGGTTAACTTCGGAGAAGGATTGTGTACTATTGTTGATTGTGATTCAAATGTTTAATTTTCCGGTATTAGGCGTAAAAATATTTATTATTTAAGCTTGTCTCAAACCGTAGAACATTGCTTAGTTGCTAACACAAGTGAACAACTATTATGGCATCGCCGTTTTGGTCATGTTCACTTCAAGCACTTATATAAGTTAGCTAAGCATGATCTAGTCAAAGGTTTTTCTAAGATTGTTTTTAATAAGAAAAACTTTTGTGATTCATGTCAAAGAGGTAAACTAAGTAAATCTTCATTTAAGCTTAAAGAAGAGATTACTTCTAAGAGGCCCCTAGAACTTCTTCATCTAGATTTATTTGGGCCAACTAGAACCGCTTCTTTAGGTAATGCTCGTTATGGACTAGTTGTCATTGACGACTTTTCTAGATTTACTTGGGTTTCATTTTTAACTAATAAGAATGAAGCTCATGAAGAGTTTACCAAATTTGCAAAGAAGATTCAGAATCTTTTAGGATCCACCATTATCACTATTCGTAGTGATCATGGAGGAGAATTTGAGAATGAGTCTTTTACTAAGTTTTGTCATGACTCCGGGATAACTCATAATTTTTCCTTTCCTTGTGCACCACCATAAAATGGTGTTGTAGAAAGAAAGAATAGGACTCTTATTGAGTGTGCTCGCACTATGCTTCATGATAGTCATTTAGGACTACAATTTTGGGCAGAAGCGGTGCACACGCATGTTATGTGCTCAATAGAATCCTAGTGAGACCTCGAACAAACAAAACTTGTTTTGAGTTGTTTTACGATAAAAAGCCTCAAGTGAAATATTTTCGTGTCTTTGGTTCAAAATGTTTTATAAAGAACACCTTTGGTAATTTAGACAAATTTGAGCCAAGATCCGATGAAGGAATTTTTGTTGGATATTCCACACGTAGCAAAGCCTACCGGATATACAACAAAACTTCTTCAACGATTGAGGAATCACTTCACGTATCTTTTTATGAAGATTTTGACTTTCCTCATGTTGATAATGATAATGTAGATATTCTTTGTTATTCTCTTAATAATGTTAAGATTAATGATAATATTGTTGAGACTAACACTTCTAACGAAGTTGTTGAAGTTGTTTCTAGTGATCCAGGTTTACCCAAAGCTTATCCAACCGTTCGCAACCATCCCCATAACCAAATTATTGGAGATATTGGTGTGGGTGTTCGAACGAGATCAAGAATTGAAGAATTCTCCCATTGCACATTCGTCTCTACCATTGAGCCTAAGAACATTCAAGAAGCTTGTGAGGATAGCTCTTGGATAGTGGCAATGGAGGAAGAACTAGCGCAATTCGAGAGAAATGAAGTTTGGGAACTTGTACCTCTTCCAAGTGATCACCAAGCTATTGGGACCAAATGGATCTTCAAGAACAAGATGGATGAAAACGAGGTAATCACACGGAACAAAGCAAGGTTAGTAGCTCAAGGCTACCGGCAAGAGGAAGGTATTGATTTCGAAGAATCCTTTGCCCCCGTAGCTAAATTAGAAGCTATTAGGTTGCTTTTATCTTTTGCATCACATAAGAATTTTAAATTATTTCAAATGGATGTTAAAAGTGCATTTTTAAATGGATTTGTAAATGAAGAAGTCTATGTTTCTCAACCTCCCGGTTTTATTCATGAGAAATTTCCAAACCATGTTTTCAAACTTAAGAAAGCGTTGTATGGATTGAGACAAGCTCCTAGAGCTTGGTATGATCGCCTTAAGACCTTTCTTTTGAATTTAGGTTTTAAAATGGGAGAAGTTGATTCTACACTCTTCATTAAAGATTATGAAAATGACATTCTTTTGATTCAAGTTTATGTAGATGATATTATTTTCGGTTCTACTAACTTTAATCTTTGTCAAGAATTTTCCAAGTCTATGAAGGATGAGTTTGAGATGAGCCACATGGGAGAGCTCACCTACTTCCTTGGATTGCAAATTCGACAAATGGATAATGGCACTTTCATACATCAGACAAAGTATACATGGGAGCTTATTAAGCGATTCGGGATGGAATCGTCTTCAAGCAAAAGGACTCCCATGAGTACTACTACTCATCTACACAAGGATGAAAGCGGAAAAGATGTAAACGTTCGTCTATATCGAGGTATGATCAGTAGCTTACTTTACTTAATCGCTAGTAGGCCCGATATCATGTTTTCCGTATGTATATGTGCTAGATATCAAGCAAGACCTAAGGAGTCACACTTGATTGCGGTTAAACGAATATTTCGTTATCTCAATCAATCCCTAGATTATGGGTTACTTTACCCTAAGTCTAGCACGTATGAGTTAATCTCATATAGTGATGCCGACTTTGCCGGATGCAAGTTCGACAGGAAAAGTACTAGTGGCACATGCCATTTTTTTTTAGGAAATTCCTTAGTTTCTTGGTTCTCTAAGAAACAGAATTCGGTGTCATTGTCCACGACTGAAGCGGAATATATTGCCGCGGGTCTTGCATGTGCACAAGTTCTTTGGATGAGACCCACTCTTAGTGACTATTGTGTCAATTGTGATACTTGCCTTATCATGGTTGATAATCAAAGTGCTGTCTTTCCAAGAATCCGGTACACCACTCCCGTACCAAACACATAAACGTGAGACACCATTTTATAAATGATCATGTAGCTAAGAAGGACATCATCTTAGAGTACATTGAAACCCAAAAACAAATTGCCGATATCTTCACTAAACCTCTTAAAGAAGATTCATTTGTGAGGTTGCGTGGAGAATTGGGAATTATGGGTGAATCTGAAATCTAGAAGCTCAATTTTCATGCTATAACTCCTTATTGAGCTCATATTCTTAATTTTCTTTCTTCATGTGCTTTATTGTTTTATGAAATTAAGAAAGGCAATTGTGACTTATTTGATTTCATGAGTTTTCGAAGTTGATTGGAATAATTTGTGTTTCAATGGATTTATTGTTTTCATAATGATTTTAAGATGTATTTGTGATTAGAGTATAGGTCCTAAGGTGAGTGTTCTTATTCTCTGGAATTCTATCTCACTGTGCATTTTTGGACCAGGACAGACGACTGTTTTTCTTTTGACAGTCGACTACCCTACTCTATATCCTCTATATGAAAATTGATATCTTTCGCACATCCGACTGATGACTGTTTTACAGTCGACTGTTAGTTTAACAGGCGACTGCAATTTAGTCATCAGGCGACTGTACTCTCTGTCGAATTTTTACAGTGTTCTCTGTTATTCTTGTGATCTGTATTAATTCTCGGCCAGCCGACTGTTGAGTATATGTCAGTCGACTGTCCAGCGGACAGGCGACTGCATTATACTTGCCAGTCGACTGCCCATCTCTCTGAACTTTAACTTTGTCACTTCATACAGTCGACTGACTTTTGTTCTCCAGTCGACTGTCCCCTGCTGTGTCGGTTCATGCGATTTGATCCGAGCCGTCGATTCCTTGATCCAACGGCTCAGATTGATTTCCCCTATTATATATTCATTCGAAGCGATCATTTCCCCATGTTGATTTTCTCTCTCCTCCGCTTCGACCGTTCCACTTCCCGCTCGTTTCTCTCTACAAAAACGATCGATTTCGTGTCTTCAACCGTCGATCTCATCCTAAACGTCGCTGTCGATCGTGGTCTACCGTCGTCTTTGATCTTCCTCTCCGCGATCGTCTGTATTCCGTCAGTTGGTTTGCTTTCTCTCTCTTGATCTTCGTTGTTTCACTTTGTTGCCTTAGTTCTTCTTCTCTTGTTTCCATGGCTCCTAAACCTAAGGGAAAAGAGAAGATCATTGCTTCTAAACAACCTAGGTCTCCTAAGAAACTCATTGCCAAGAGAAAGAAACGATATAAAGCTCGAACCAAGCATGCTCGGTCTCCCGTGCGTTCATCTTCGTCGGGTTATTCTCCTTCTTCTTCGTCGAGCGATGCTCAGCCGTTGATTCTTCGTCAGCGCAAGCCTGCTGGTGTTCACATCAGTGAGCCTGCTGCTAAGATCCCTCATGTGTCTCCTTCTGCATCCAGTTCGTCTGAAGAGCCTCCTGCTGTACCCCCCTCTGATCCCATGGTTCCCGTTTACCGAGACGACCTTTGTCTGGAAAAGTTTCACTCTCTCCTAGGGATCAACCTACTTAGGGAGCTGTACATTGCTTTCCCCGCATTCACTGCTGAGAGACTCTCTGACATTCTGTCTGCTACTCACCTGGCCGATCTTTTTCGCTTCTCTTAGAGCGAGTCTCCCAGAGCCTACCCATTTCTGGTGAAGCTCTTCTATGCGAACCGCGTTCGCAGTGAGTATTCGACTACCGGCATCCTTGATACTGTCGTCCAAGGCACCCACATTCAGATCACTCCCTCTCTCTTAGGGACTATCCTTAGGATTCCTTCTGTCGGTTCCCTCCCCACTGATATCAGCTTTTCCGAGATTGACGATCTTGACCAGTCTGTTCTCCAGGATATGTTTCGAGAGGTTCCTTTAGCTCTTGATTCGGGTGTCAGATCATCCATATTCTCTGCACGGGGTTGGGATGTTCACCCAGTGGTGAAGTCCAACATTCTGTCGAGATATGGATCGTCCGACCAGCCGTCTCAGGATATACTAAAGTGTATGTATGCTATTTTCTCTGGCATGCCCGTGAACTGGGCCGGTGTCCTCCTTGACAGGATGGACAAGGTTGAGTTCACGTCCTCCTCGTCTCACATTCCCTTTGGTGGTCTTTTGACTCGTGTCTTCCGTCACTTTGGTATTGACTTGACTCATTACGAGCCCATGCCTTTTGGCCCTCTCCTCGACGCTTCTGCAAAGTCGAAGTCCTCTTCGGCTCTGCAGACTGCCTCGAAGAAGAGGAAGACTACTTCAGCTCCATCCTCATCCACTGTGCCTCCAGCTGATTTGTCTTCATCATCATCTGTTCCACTGTCTCAGGATACTCTTTTGTCGATGATCTCTGGTATTTACCGGCTGTTGTCTCTCTCACTCCTCCATCAGGTAATTCCCTTCCCTGATGATTTGAGACAGTATCTTCCTCAGCCTCATGTGCCTCCCCAGCCTTCTGGTGTCGTTGAGCCTCCTGGTGTTGCCTCTACACAGGATGCTGCTGCTTCTTCTTCTGTTGCTCCTTCTGACCCTTCTCCAGAGGACACTCCTGCTGCTTCAGAGCCTGCTTCCTCGTCCGCAGCCCCTGGAGACGCTTACCCCTAGATCGATGTTTTTGAGTGATGTTATTTTTGAGTGATGATGTATGTTTTGTCTTTGTATGATGGATGATGCTGTATGCGACACTTTTATATATGTATGATGATATACTCTTTGATGTCGTCAGGATGATGTTTTTTTTTGTTGACCATGATGTACATTTTTTTAGGGATGGCCATGTTGATGACCATCCGATGATGTACTCAGCTTCTTTATATATATATATATATATAGAGGTTGACTAGGATCCATTCGGATGGATCAAACATGCGGATCCATCCAAGTGGAATTTAAAGCTAGACAATGTAAATAGAAAATCTGACCGTTGGATGTCTTCTAACATGTCTAAACTAGCTCCAAACAAAATTTCAACTAAATTGGACATGTTTTGCCCATGCATCAAGTGGTTGCAAAATCGATGTTTTTGAATAGTTAAAAAATCGGCTAATTTTGCAACCACTTGATGCATGGGCAAAACATGTCCAATTTAGTTGAAATTTTGTTTGGAGCTAGTTTAGACATGTTAGAAGACATCCAACGGTCGGATTTTCTATTTACATTGTCTAGCTTTAAATTCCTCTTGGATGGATCCGCATGTTTGATCCATCCGAATGGATCCTAGTCAACCTCTATATATATATATATATATATATATATATATATATATATATATATATATATATATATATATATATATATATATATATATATATATATATATATGATGTTGCATCCCTCTCTTGTATCACACTATGCTATATTGATTAACTTTTGTGTGATGTATGATATATTGTCTCTATGTATGCTTCACTCTTCTTGATGTGCTTTTGAGACAATACACGAATTTGATATTGGTTAATTCATGCTCTTTCGTTGATGTGATGAATTTGTGAAAATTATTTTCTTTTTGATTATCTAAAATGTTGATATTGGATTTCAATTACATTACTCACATGTGTATATGATGAGATTTTATGAGTTTTTGATTCGATATATCTTTATACTCCTTGATTGTTGTTAGTTCGTATTTTGGCACTATTATTGTTGTTGTTATTTGCTCCCACCTTTTTGGATAATGCCATAGGGGGAGAGAAATAAACATACAAGATTCATAATGGATGTGCTAAGTATGTTCTAACGCTTGAATCAAAGATTTTCGTTGCCTTAGATTCAGGGGGAGTAAGATTACAATGAATATGGATTTTATTTCCTAGATTTCTTGAATTAAATTCATTCATATCTCACTCATTTGCTTCAATTGTTATGTAGATGCTCTAATATTTGTTGGCTAACTTGATTGGCATCTATGTAGGGGGAGTAAGTTTTCATTGTGCACAACTATTTATCTTTTTGTTTATGTTTGTTTGTCATCATCAAAAAGGGGGAGAATGTTGAGTATTGGACTTCTCCCTACTTGGTGTTAATGATGAGCAAACATAAATACTTGTGACTAATCCCATATTTTGCAGTTAATCCATTTCCTATGCTTACTATGAAGATCAACTAGCAATGGATGACTCACAAACGTGATTCAAGGCAAATGACATGAATTGGATGATCATAGATTGATGATTGAAGCTCCGAAAAGACTTCATGCTCATACGATGGAAAGAAGAGATTATTCGTCAATGTAATTTTTCTTTTATCTCTTCTAGTATGTAGCTTAGAATTAGAACTATGATGGAGCATTCACACACATCTATTTTCGGTCATAGGACATCTCTAGGCCTTTGTCCTTTGATCTCAATTCAATTCTCTTTTGTTTGTGCTAGGATTGTTTATAACAGCCGACTGCTTAACAGTTTACAGTCGCCTGTCTCAAAAACAGTTGACTGTGTTTTGTTCTACAGTCGCCTATTATGCACAGACTATTACAATACAGTTTTTGGGTCCTCTCTGATTATCTCGCACAGGCTACTGTTGAACGTTTATCAGGTGCCTGTCTTAGCGACAGTCGACTGTGAATGGTTCATCAGTCGTCTGTCTCTCCTTGCCCAAACTCTGTTTGATCCGATTTCTATGGCCAGTCGACTTATGCTGTATATACAGTTGACTGCCTATTAGATCAGTCGACTGTCTATGCTGCAACAGTCGCCTGTCTGTAAGTCTATTCTTTGACTCAGCTCTTTGGAAATTTCTCCTGTCTGTGACAGTCGTCTGTTTAAGGATATACAGTCGCCTGTTCTGATTGACAGTCGACTGTGTTCCTTGCATCAGTCGTCTGTCCTGTATCTCGTGAGATTTCCAGTATTTCATCTAACTTACTCTTCTCTCGGCCAGTCGCCTGTCGAAGAATGTACAGTCGCCTGTTGGTTTTACAGACGACTGTCTTGGCTTCATCAGTCGACTGTCCACGTGGTAAGTTACCGTTATGAATTCTCACCTACCCTTACTGGCTGTGCAACAGTCGACTGTGGTTTGTTCAACAGTCGACTGTCGCGAGTTCAGATTATATCCGTTGAGATTTTTCTCACGGATTTCGATTGGGTTTTTGCCTAAACTGTTTTGTGGATTTGAGAAAGCTATAAATAGAGCTTCTACTGTTCCATTGGAAGGTTACTTATTCATTGCAAAATCCTTCAAGCTTTCATTTCCAAAGATCAAAGCTTTCAAATCCAAAGCCCTAAGTATTTCCAAATCTTGTTCTCTTGCTCTCCAACCTAGAACCAAAGATTGATCTTCTAGGCATTTGGTGCAGTCAAGAGCAATGGCTTTTCTCCTCTCTTCCAAGAGAGTTCTTTAACACACATCACACTTCTCCTTCAAGTTCTACTTCAAGGCATATGTGATTGTAAGTGTTGCTTTCAGATTTCATAACTTCTTTATTTGAATTGTGATCTCGGTTGTGAGAGTGGTTTTTGCTTGCTCCCTGATTGTGGGAGTCAAGGACATCGATTGTAGTCGATTGCACTTGTAGGGTTGCTACAAGTGGTTTTTAAGGAAACCTCAAGTTAGGATTCTAACTTGAGTATCCGGTGGTATCCGGGTGGTAGGGACGTAGGATTACCGGGAACAAGTCGGGAGTTGACTTGGGTAATCTGAACCCTTGAAACATAACTGCGTTCGCGTGTGTTTCTCTTTGGGTTGTTTTTCTATTCCGCACTATTTGTTGGATTGCATTTTATTTGGCGTAAATTCCTTTTAAATTTGCATAAACACTATTCAACACCCCTTCTAGTGTTTTCCCCATAGACAGGGTCCTTACAGTTTACACTTGCACTACCACCGTACAGTTGTTCTCTCCTTTCAGTACTGTTTACTTTCACTACTCAGCTGTGTACAATTGTTGCTCAGTACTTACTTTTCACTCTGATCTACTCGTACGTAGTTACTTTTGTCATACTTGTGCACTGCTTCTTTTCTATATTTAGAATTGTTGTGACTTACCTACGGTTCCATCTCCGTGGCACCGCAGACGACGTACATATGAAGGTAGATGCTCCTGAGCTAATAGCGCCAGAATTCGACCGCAGCTTCCAGAGTTATTTGCACTTATGTACTTTTCTTCTTTCATGTATATTAATTTGTTGGGACATCTTGTACAGTATGGATTATAATAATTGGACACTATTTGAGTATTTTTGTACATATCTGCATCGTGGCTATTTTGTTTTCACTGGTAACCTGCAGGACCTGCGCAAATATCAAATAAGTAACGGGCCCTCGAGAGCGGGTCGTTACAAGTTCGGACGAGGAGTGCCCCGTCGTTGGATTGGCCGCCCGTTCGGGAGGGACGAGCCAACGAGGTATTTCAGTGGTTTGGGGCGGAAGGTCGGACTATCACGATCTTCTGGTCGTAACAAAAAGTAAACATCCCTTCGTTGGTTGAATATTCCATATAAGTAACTGAAAGAAAATTATTTGCAAACAGTTTCCAATGCTAAAACTCTGTTGAATCCCGATTTTTAGTAAACCCATAAAATTTGCGAATAAATAGCTTTGTTAACTGAATTAAACATATATCCAGATGAATTTTTCGTTAGATGATCGGCTAAGTGATTGAATATATAGTATGGCTTAATTTGTGGATGGTATAACATTATTTCATAAAATTAGTTCTTGTAATTAGAATTACTACTTATAACCAACTTGATGGAATATGTTATACACAGGGATCCATGCTCACACGCACAATGATGCTTCAATAAGAAATCTTGATTCCTCACGTCAACGAAATATATAAAGCATGAAGCTTGTAAGACCGTATACTTGGGTTTTCTCTGATTTGAAGTTCCAGATATATTTGATTCCAAATGTATGTTCTTTTATTCTCATGTTTGATTTGATATGCGAAAAAGATTGAATTAATAGTCGAAAATTATGCCATATGATATCGGCGTGAATAGCTCGATAGGGATGCTTGGATCTGGGGTCGGATCTAATCCCTTCCGATGCTTTAAATCAGATAACTCAAAGGATACTTGTGGTAACTATGGGCGATCTGTTGGAAGACTAACTGATAGTTATTACACCACGTTATGGATGAAATATATAATTTTAGGTCGGAGCAGATACTAGTATGAGCACTTGACTTCTTTGGTTCTCATAAAATGTCCAGTCTCACTTGTCCGAGAGACTACTTATATGCAATTGCTTTTGAGGGACGTTAGAGGGATAACGTCCAGGCTTTTAACTGCTTGTTGCTTTTCGCCTTAGCTGTCGCCATTGATGACGAGCTTAATTGTCAGTCATTGAATGCATTCATTCTGAGCCGATGCTTTAAATGAAGAAGCCCAGCAGTCAGCTAGAATGTCGACGTAAATGAAGAAACGGTCGGACTCACACGATGGACTCCGGGTTGTGGGGCCAAAGATGTCGAAGTTACTAGGATTTTGGACAGGTCTGCTCAAATAAACAACCGAGTGATCATCGGGCTAGCACACTGCCATATCAGAGGCAACTCCCAGGTGTATAGGAGCCGACTAGTGAGCATATATAGTCTTGAAAGACTTTCTGGAAGTTGCTAATAGTCGTCTCCTGTTGTTGCGATAGTCCACTACCGAATGAACATGAGTCGACTGCTAGACCACCAACGTAAAAAGTGCAAACCATTAATTTCATCAGCGGTTATCTTCTTCAAACGGGAAATAAACTTTTGTCGCTGACTCATCTTTCTATTCATCATCTTTGCCATCTTTCTATTCATCATCGTTCTTCACCCAAAAAAAATTGGGACTATTGCAATCCACTTCGACTACCGTATCGTTGCCGTCTCCGCCTCTGCCGCCGTCGCCGTCATCAAGCAGGAGTAGTAACAGCCGCCAATTGGACAGGAAAAAAATATCCAAGAAAATGGCAAGCTTGTAAATAAACGGTGCGTACAAAGCAGGGTGTATGTGTCGGATGGCGCCAACACATGCTTGTCCGTTACATATAGTTCTGGGCCACACCCCAACAGAACAAGGGATCAGTAAAATTAAATAAAATAAAAAATATATACAGACCATCGGAACGCCATCTGGCTGCCGCCACGAAACGCTAGCCACATACGTGGGACCCTACCGTCCTGTGTATCTCAGTCCGCCAGGCGTCGAAGAACGAAATTGAAAACCAACGGACGGCTGGGATCGTCCGGACGTACCGAACTCTCTCGAATACCCAATCCCCTTTTCCATCTCTCGAACCCTTGGTTCTCCACCACCAACGTCGCCTCCCCGCCCTCTCCCCAAACCCATTGTTTTCTATTAAAAATTTCTTTAAATCTTTTTCTTTGCTGATTATCTCTGATAGTCTGTACTATCTCTCTGCCCGCCAAATCAACTTCGAACTTCTCCCCGCAGCCGAGAGGAAGGTAATAGAAAACCCTAGGTTTTTTTTTCCTTTTTTCATATTCACGTTTTTCATGGATCCGTTGTAAACGTGCGTTTTAACTCTCAGTTTTTACCCCTGGGGCTGATATTATAACATTCTCTTAGCGTAATTTTGCAGTAAATTATGTTCGATCGATAGGTTGCTGAATTCCCTCCGCAGAATTGATCTTTTATTATGTGTCCACCTGTTAGCCGATAGATTGTCGGCTATCCTTGAGGATCATGACAAAAGTTTGATTCTTTCGCAATTTTGACATCGACTGCCTTATGATGGAGGTGCAATTGTAATAGCATGATAAGCATCTTTAGAGCAACCTTGTTTGGTGAAATTTAGTCACTTCGTGTGTGCTGTTCTGTTGTTCTGGATCTGGATTCCCGGAGTTGTGTGAAATCAATCGGTTCCATGTAGAGCTAACTCTTGATAATCATGCAAAAAAAAAACAGAAAACTTTATCGACATTTGAGATAGTAATTATACCTGAGTGTACTTCTGGACTGCTTGTCATGTCAATGGTTTTGAGCATTTTGTTTGCCAAATGGGTTGATGTGTAGTGGCTGTTTCTTTCGAATTATAAGGTTTGAGGTTCAATTGAAAACTTTTATGGTTTGTTCCATATCAATCCCCAAAATATTTCATGTTTCAATAACAATACAAGATGCTTTAATGCTTTAACGATAGAAACTTGACGACACATGAGTGTTTGGACACAGCTTACCCAATATGAGGAGTTGATGCGGGATTGGTTAAATTTCGTGCATTTATATATGGAATAATTTGTGAGCCCAAAAAATTGAACCTCCGATTATTTTTGCTTCTGAAGTGTTAATACAACATATCTAACCAAGTATACTATAATATTTTTTTGTTATATACAGTGAGACATTGTCTCCCTCTCAATTTCATTCTATATAAAGAGCCCCTTTCGTGACTTGATCCCATGACCTCTCCTTTAGAAGTGGAATCACACACCAAGAGCTACAAGGCTCTTGAAAAGTATTTTATAATCTTGTAACTTGTGATCAGTGGCGGAATCAAGCCTTTGGTTTGGTGGGATCCCTGCACACATATATTTTTTACAGGGACCTAATACATATACATACCTAATACATATACATATATACATACGGCTATATTTTTTCCCCAAATTTTGGTGGGGGCCCGTGCCCCCACCACAACCTAGTTCCGTCACTGCTTGTGATATGCAAGATTTTTAATTTTATGTGTGCAAAGAACAATTACAATGGTAACTCTGCTTGCATGTAGTGTCGAGTAATTAGCGGTGTCGGTTTGACGGCATTATCCCATTTTTCCTTTTTTATTGTCAATATTGTCGACTTAGGAGTATTGTTTGGTTCTCGAGTTTGAACCTCTGGGTATGTGGCCAACCAATTACTGCCAGGTCAGATGTAGGGATCTTGACTTGAAGAATGTTTGTGGCTCCACAATGTTAATTCTATGCGCACATGGGGATTGGGAACTCCAACATTGTAATCAGGCTAAGCCTAAAATTTGTTGTTATACTTGATAACTTCTGTTATTAGAAACTGATGCGTTTCGCTAGGGTTTTGATGATAAAAAGGGGATTTTTATTGGAACTCAGATCTGGAATTAAAAAAGAAATCCTACAACTCAACTACTCGCTAACTAACGACTAGAAGACAATTATTAACCTAGGGAGAAAAGCCATATCCTAATATAATTAATCTAAGGGAATAAAAGAAATACCTCTCACAATTTCAGTATACCCTCTAGGGCCGGCTCAACCCCCTTTAAATAGAAAACTCCCCTATTTGTTATTTTACTCAAATACCCCTCCTTCTAATTACTAGTCGCATCACTACTCCGCCCCTGAAAACCCACCTTGTCCTCAAGGTGGTGTGTGAAGTGTATGGTCAGCTACTCCACGTGCAGGTGATCCTGATCATCGTCCTTGTCGGCTTCCAGCATTACCACACTCTCTCCTCCCTCTTCTTTGTCATTCACTATCAGGATCTGAAGAGTATGATTCCCGCACCGATGCCTAGGAGCAACTTCTTGTCGCATTTGAAACGCAGGCCCTTGGTCCGCTTGTTCCGAATCTCTGCATCAGTCATTCTTCGTGTATGTCCTCTAGGCCGTGGTTCCATCCACTTCTCCTTGGTAGCCGCTGTCCTCTCAGTGGACGTTGCCCCTCATGCGGCCGCCTTCTGTCCCCTCCAGGATCCGGCCCTCGAAAAGTGGAGCCTCCCCACGTTCCGCGAGCCCTCCTCTCTGTATCCGGATGGTCTTCCACCTTCCTAGCCAATGTCTTCATCCCGCGCAGACCAACTGGCTCAAACTGCCTCAGTCCTTATCTCACCGTAGGCTTCAGCCCCTTCATAAAGCAGCCCTCCAAAGATTCCTCGGATACTCCCCGAACACGGTGGCAGAGTGACACAAACTTCCTGATATAATCCCATACGCTCCCCTCCTGTTTCAGTGAATAGAGTCTCTTAAATACTCCACCAGACTGCCCTGCACCAAATCGCTCCATCAATAGCAACGTAAACTCCTCCCAAGTCCGAAATGGCTGCTGCTGATCAGTCCATCAAAACCAGCCTAAAGCCTCCCCCTCCAAACAAACACCTATCCCCTACGCTCTCCTCCTGTTTCAGTGAATAGAGTCTCTTAAATACTCCTCCAGACTGCCCTGCACCAAATCGCTCCATCAATAGCGACGTAAACTCCTCCCAAGTCTGAAATGGCTGCTGCTGATCAGTCCATCAAAACCAGCTTAAAGCCTCCCCCTCCAAACAAACACCTATCGCCTGAAGCCACTCCTCTCCTGGAACTGCAGTTACCTCAAAGTACCGCTCCACCCGATACAGCCAGTCATCAGGATCTTCCCCCTCAAAAATGGGCACCTCGAGCTTCCTCAGACGTCTCTCCCCAGTGAATCCACCTCTCTCTTGCTGATGGAATCCTCCCCTCTACTGGTACCCCTGTCATCCGTCTGGAAAATATGCCTCGGCTCGATCTCGGACTCCTCCATCTGCTCCATATCCCTGCCAGTCACCTTGTGGATGTACATGCTCTATCTGGTGGCCTCCTGGTATGCCCTTCAATCATCCGTCACTCCCCCGAAGGGTGGGGGCTGGGTCGACGGGCCACCTGTGAACTGGTGGTGCCCTCCAGGCTGCTGAAATCCTCCGTCGGGTCCCACAAGTGACTGAAAACCCGGAAATTGTTCTCCTCGGACGTCGCCCTGGGCCCCCGAAAGCTCGGGTCAGCTCGAAAATGTATGTCGGACATCCTGGAAGGCTGGCGGCCCCCCCGGGGTCTGCCGGTGCTCGGAGGCCACCCCGGGGTCGGTCGAAGCCCCCCAGGGGTTCGTCGGGGGCGGCCGGCCCTGATTTTGGGCAGGCGGGCCCGCCTTTGGGCCGGCCGCCCCCAGGCGGGCCTGCCTGGGTTCGCCGACCCCATAGGGAGGGGCGGCGGGTGTGGCCACCCCTCCGCGGGGCCTGGCGCCCCCCCACGATTCTCTGGGGGTTCGCCGCCCCTCCTGGGGGAGGGTGCGGCCGCCCCTCCTGGGCGCCTGGCGCCCCCCCTGCGGTTCTCTTGGAGTTCGCTGCCCCCCAGAGAACTGTGGGGGTGCGGCGGCCAGCCGCCGTCCCACCGGAGGGGCGGGAACCCCCCCCTCCGATGGGTCCTTCGCGCGGCGGCGTGGGGTCACGATACCCATTCCACTCCTTGTCACGTGGATCGAAGCCGCCGTCTTCACCTTGTTCCGGACCACCTTAGACAAAAATCGTCTTTTTACCTTTGTCCCTCACCAAAGGTGGCTACTTTTTGCTTGGATCCACCTTCGGTGCGAGATGTGAGGTCAATGTCGCTATAGCCTCCGTTATTTCCGCCGATTTCGCCTCCGTTCTCTCTTGGTTCGCCTTCATCTCTCCTCGGATCTCCGCGGCCATCTCGACGTCTTCCTTCCTCACGTCGATGAACTCTTTGCTGATTTAGGCTTCCATCCGTTCAACCTTCTCCTCCAACGCGTCGATCCGCTCCATAGATCGTGTGCTCGCCATGGATCAACCTCGCTCTGATACCAATTGATGCGTTTCGCTAGGGGTTTGATGATAAAAAGGGGATTTTTATTGGAACTCAGATCTGGAATTAAAAAATAAATCCTACAACAACTCAACTACTCGCTAACTAAAGATTAGAAGACAATTATTAACCTAGGGGGAAAAGCCAAATACAAATACAATTAATCTAAGGGAATAAAAGAAATAACTCTCACAATTTCCGCATAACCTCTAGGGCCGGCTCAACCTCCTTTAAATAGAAAACTCCCATATTTGTTATTTTACTCAAATATTCCTCCTCCTAATTACTAGCCGCATCAGAAACATGATATGAAGCAAACTTTTGATTGAAACTTCTGTTTTACACTGTGAAACCTAATAGGACCCTGTTCTTGAACCATACCCGGTCATGAAAAGTAGGATCTGTACGAATCCAGGCTGCATTGGACTTGCTGGACCCGTACATTTTATAAACTAATTTCACATGCAGTACCATTTTGTACATTGAAACCGATTAAGTGCTCACTTTAGTTGGGCTTGTGGGGATGTCTTGGGAAAAATGATGTGTAACAAAATTTGGTATATCATTTGTTATACTCGTGGGAATCTAACATGAGGTTTTGCTTGAACCATACCAGCCAATGTATGATGCTGGACATGTACCTATACAGAAAATGATTCCACAATCCAGATCGTTATACATGTTGCATCAATACTTGCATGATCTGGACATGTAGAAGAATACATTTGATGTCAAATTCAAGCAGTTAACTACCTAAAATGAAATGTGTTTGAGTTGTTGATGTTCATGATTATTTTTTCTGGATTTAAAAAATGTACAGTGTCTCGACATTAATGTTTGTTTGTCTCTAATTCTGTAATATCTTGTTTTATTTTGTGTGTGTGTGTGTGTGTGTGTGTAAAGACAATTTACTCACATGTATTATAAATGTTGGATGGCATGTTTACATGCTCCATTGTAGAAATTGGATGGTGTATTTTGCATTCTTAGTATTATAAAAATCATTTAAGAAATAGTTACCATGATTTTTTAACTTGTGCTTTTCTGCCTCCTTCTGGCTCTGCAGTTTCTTCTAGTTCCAATTTGCTGGTGAAGTCTCATTGGCATCATGACCTCTTCTGTGAACGACCTGTCTGGTACATGGCTATAAATTTCCATGAGCTCTTGTACTGCCATTAAGTTGGATTCTTTTGAATGTCTTGCTATAGTTACGGATATTTCTAAATCAGAATCCTAAACACATTCAAATTCTTGTATCAATTCGTCTTTGTAGTTTAGCGATCTGTGTTGTCCCCCCGCCCCCGGAAGAACTCAAAATCCATGGGATGTGAAGGTTCCAACACAATCTTTTGCTTGTTATGGATTTCCAACTATTAAGTAATCTTCCGAAATTGATACAGCGCTACTTGAACTGCTTTTATATTTTGACAGTTTGCCAAATATAAATCATAGTGTGATGGGTTGATGCTCAGAAAACTTACAGCTTTCTAGTCTTGGGCAGATTCAAAGACGTTCAAACATGTCTACTTGTGAATTTTTTTCTTGATTGCTTATGACACAAATTTGTAATTTCTTTCATATGTTGTCTCCAATTTATCTTGTCTAGCAAGTCTTCGTTGTGTATGTGTGTGCTGTGGGCTTTTCAGATATGTTCAAACTTGTATACTTGTCAATCCTTTCTTGATTGCTTAGGACACGAATTTATTTCTATCCTATATTGTCTCCTGTTTATCTTGTCTAGTAAGAATTCTCTTGTGTATGTCTGTGCTGTGGGCTTGGGGTGTGAAAGTGCGTTTTACCAAATATGCATATATAAGAGTAAATATGCTTGGGTAACACATCATGCACTAACAACATGCCATCACGAGCACTTTCACTGTATGTCGGTATTGTTTGTTTGTTTGTTTGTCTGCGTGGGATTGTTTCTTTGCATAAAAAGGCATTTGAATCGTTGGTATGCCATGTGTATGCATCTGATTTTGTTCCAGTTTAATATATTAGCAGCTTAATGCGGAAATGCTTTTCTTGTCTTCTTTTCCCTGTGAATTTTATTGTGTCCATTTGTTATGTCCAAGTAGAGTGGAATTCTGAAATATGGGCATGTAATTGTTAATGGAACAATTCTCCGCTCCTCCCAACACGCATGCAGGTGCATGGCTTGTGCCCCTTTATGGTCTTGATTGTGGTCTCTCTTGATTTAGTTACTGGTGCTTCATTCCTCTTGGGATCACGAGAAGAAAAATCAAAGATAGCCCCAAAATAGTTGTTCCCCAGTCCATATTAACTAATTTATTCTATAGGTCATGTGTGTCTTGTGAATTATGACCTATACTTTTGCAGTCAATTTGTCGTTCTGTTTATATACCGTGAGATGCCAATTCATTAACAACAAACATGTAATTAAGATTTAAGAATCCGTTGTTTGATTCATAATCATTAAATGTACAAGGCAAAACCAAGTACGTTGGAATGAAAATGTGTAACTGGTATTACAGGCCTATTGTTGTTAAATATTTTTGCACTTGTCAAATCCATAGAATTCAGGACAGAAGCTTTGCTACTGTTCTTGTATTCTTGTGGGTAATACTTTTTATGTGCTTGATTGACGGTCTTTGTGTGTGCGCGCTTGCGTGCATGCATGAATGCCTATGCTGGTCATTCAAGAAAAATATCTTGTTTTAAGCTCATTCTGCATATGTAATAGCTAGTTTAATCTTATCCTGACCTGGATGTTAGGTTCTAGAATGTATATTTTATTTCTTTACTAGTCATAACCCGTGCCCGGAGGGCACGGAGGCAGTCGTCGCCCGGGCGCAAATGCGGAGAGAAGCGGTCGTCAAAGTGCAAAAAGCGTGGGTGAGAGAGAGAGAGAGGAGGGTCGGGAAAAAGAGGAAAAACAGGGACTAAAACGCAAAAAAAAATCACCAAAACCCGCCCCAAACCCAAGTCCAGAACCCCACACAACCCCCATGTGGCGTCCCATTCAGCAACCACAAAAATATGACTGGGAGAAAACTGCCACGTGGGACAAAACCGCCACGTAGGACAAACTTCATGAATTGTATAATAGATTTGATTAACTTTAGATTCTGTGCAGCTGTATTGAACTGTAGTTGGTCTTGGTATTTAATATGTTAATGATTATGTCTAGTTTCTATTTGTAATGCAATCTCTAAGTTCACCTGCAACCATTTTGTTGATTTATGTATTTTGGTTAATGATGTTCCAGATAGCAGTGGATCCGATGAGCAGGGAAAGCAGCCGCAACCTGAGATCCAAAATCAGGCTCCTGCGAATGGATCTTTCCAACCTGGCATGCCAGCACCGCCTGCTCTGTACATGATGCCTCGTGGTCAACACGAAGACGGACCTACAATGGTAATGTTCTAATTATAATTTTGTTTTAGTACTATTCTGTCTTTTGTTGCATTGTAAGCCTACCGTGTAACATGTCCATACGAGTGGAGTTTGTATACTATCGATCTGCTGTCGTTAAATAGTGTAAGTGAACTTATGTTGTAGCCTTTCATCTACCTATCTGCTGTAGTCAAATGGTTTAAGTGAATATGTTGTTTTCTGATTTCGTGGAAAATTTTATCCTATGATTCCGTAAACGAATTCAAGAGATTTTCTGAATACCTTGAATGTTTAACATTTCATATCACATTCATGATTCATCCATGATATTAAACGAATATGTTAACAAGCCATATGTCAGGTGGAACCTGAAGGTTTTAAGGATAACTAGTTTCTATCCATATATTATTCTGCCAGAAGCCGGGTTCTTATATGTGTATGCTGTCATAGAAAATGATTTTATTTTCATTTTAGTAGATAAAATGGATGGTGATTTTGTGTTATGTATTTTGATATTTTACTTGATTATTTTCTAGTTGTTTGATATGAATGTAACTCGAGGATTCTCATTATCGTGAACTTAGATCCCCCCTCCATGTGATGTAATTATTACATCACTTGATTAATTTCCTAGTCGTATTGAATGTAACTATATGATTTTAAGTATCTATTTTGGTGTCAATCAGTTGACTTTGTGAAGATGCATGGCAGGCTCAAACGACATACCCATACGTGGATCCATACTATGGAAGTATCATTGCCACATATGGTGGTCAGGCTATGGTATGATTTCTCCCGGGAACCAAAAGCTATCTACTTGTCGTCCTGTGTTGTACCAACCAAACGAAACGGCCTTTTGCAGTTGGTTTCAGATTTGGATGCTGTCTAATTTATTATTGGTAAATGCAATTGATTTCAGATGCATCCACATATGATGGGAGTATTGCAGCCTGGGGTGCCGTTGCCAACTGACGCAGTTGAAGAGCCTGTTTATGTTAATGCGAAGCAATATCATGGCATTTTGAGGCGTCGGCAATCTCGTGCGAAAGCTGAATCAGAAAACAAATTGATAAAATGCCGGAAGGTACGTCATACAAACAAGTATGCTTCTAATTCACCCAAGTTTTCCATAAGGGTTCATTTAAGCAGATAACAATGCCTGCTTCTATCAAACCCGTTAATTTTAATTTGTGCTGAAGATATCAGCTCCCGATATGTAATTTTTGACCTTTTAATTAATGTTTTTCGGACATTATTTTTTGGTAAATTCCGCTAACATTTTTATTACTATGGTTAGTGTGTCACTAAACATACATACCCGAATACACAAACTAAGAAATTAGCAGAAACCCCCTTGAATAGATGATGGTATTGTTCATACCTATAAAAGTAGTAGACGTCGTCTTTGGCTTATTGGTGTTGGGGTGCTAATACCCACTGTCCTAGGATAAATTCTCTGTACGTCTGGTGTATTTAGTGATACAGTGATCATAATAGACAAGGTTTGAATTCATCATTTTTTAAAATGCTAATAAGTTGCTAAAAGCTTCAAAAAGTTCAGACTTGAGGGAGACGTGGCCTTATCGGAGCTATAGCCTTTTTCTGAAAGTTTGAGTCGGTTTACCCTTCCCATCCAAGTGGGTTATTTTTATGGTTTCAATACATCGACTTAGAAGATATCATCGCTTTTGAGGCGGAGGCCACCTGATTCCCGTCTGAACTCATCTCCTTAGTCGGTTTACCCTTCCCATCCAAGCGTGCTTCCGATAGAGGACACGAACATTTTCTTGTCGATTTTAGGAAGAAAAATTTAAGCAAGTTTCCCTTTTTTGCTCCATGCATTGTTTGTCCTTGTTAGGTTTAGAAAATCGGCAGGGTATCAGGGTTGCTCTAACGCAATTCTACACTTGGTGCAGCCGTACCTGCACGAGTCACGTCACTTGCATGCATTGAAGAGAGCAAGGGGATGCGGAGGACGGTTCCTGAACTCCAAGTCGAAGGATGGAGAAGAGCAGGAAGGCGAGGACCAGCCGGCCTCAGAGAATGCATGCCAAGAGAACCCACAGAACGCTTCCGAGTCAAATAAAAAGGAGGCTCATGCATCAGCGTCGTAAGATGGATCTGGCAAAAAATAGACTCAGGGGGGGCAATAAGACTGCAGGGGATGTGTACAGTGTTTCAGGAATAATATCTAGGATTGTAGCTTTTGATAATGCCGAGTGTCGCTTTATATTTCATTACACTGTTAATCAATTTTTCTTTCTTCTTTTCAAAGCCGAATGTGATAGGGGGTGAGTGTGCACGTTGAGGGTGAAATTCAAGCTTTAGGTTTTTGTCAGGATAATTAATATCGGCTGTAGCCTGTAGTTGAGTAAAACTTGTTTTGGACAGTGTTAGGGGCTGTGAAAATAACACTGCGGGATGATAGTAGGGGAGGTTGCGCTATGGCCGTTCTGATGGAGCAATACTTGCTTCACACTTCACATGTCGATGCTTCTGCTGGCACAGGTGTAGGTGTTGCTGAAACAGGTAGAACAGCAACACTCTCAAACAACAGGCTCACACGACCACCATCAACCCGAGCCAACCCCAGTCCCATCCATCCACCATCAACCATCCTGATGCGTCAAAACACAACTAGCAAAGGTGTCCACATCATTAATCATCGTGCCTAACACCAATTGCCGGGATTGTCCATTGTTTTTTTAAATGAATGGTCCAGTTGATCGGTATGATGCAGAGTTTAAACTTAGGAACAACTCGCGTTTTAAGTAGACATCAGATTTCCTTGCTCGTCAATCAAATTTTCTTGCAAAACGTAATTCACTTAAAGATATGAAGTAGATGGTGCTCATCAAACTTCAGAAGTAAGCGCAGAGAATGCTAATTGTTGGAGGGTATTTTTGGCACCTCAACAATGAAAGGGCGTACAGAGACGATGAGGGTGAAGATGACGTAGCAGTAGCTGAGGTCTGCAGATGACGACGGTTGTAGACAGACTGTACGAGCTAGCCCCCGGGTTGGAGAGACTTTGGCCAAGCTATCTTAGTCCGAGCTAGCCCCCGGCAAGCACAAGCTATCCCCGAGCCGGATCCAAGCTATCGCCGAGTTCCAACCTCCGAGCTATGGACTCCAAACTGTAAGCTTTCTGCAACATGAATAACTTGTTAGGGTGGGCCGGATCTGGGGTCCGGCCTAAGCCCCTCAGATGCTTAAGTCAGTAAGAGTCTCAAGATGGCTCGTGACGGCTATGGCCGATCTGTTGGGAGATCGTCAGTAGCTGTCGCCGAGCTAAGAGAGGAAAGTGCAAGAGTTGGCCCGAAGGAGATCTTGTTTAGAGAATACCTGAGGTCGGATGTGTGATCCGACCTGACTGTTGTAGGTGATCGTATGAGGATAATCCAGAGGATGAGGAAGAAGATGAAGATCTTGTCCCCATTCCTAGCAGAAGCCCTTCATGTCATGTATGAAAGAAGATGAAGAGTTTCCTCCATTTTCTTGTTGGTCCAGAGTCCCTTTATAGGAAAGACAATGATAATATAATTCCATGTCATTGATGTCACATTAACGGCCCACCATTGATGGTGCGTAATGGCACATTAACGGTCCGCCGTTGATGTGGTACAATGGTCTACCATTGATGGTGCGTCGTGGCACAGTAATGGCCCGCCATTGATGGTGCGTAATGGCCCGCCATTGATGGTGCATAATGGCACGCCACTGATGGCTCCTTGTGAGCGAGGTGGGGGTTGACCCATTCAACTACGGAGTGTTGGGACGTAGGCCGGTTGAGCATATTATTTCTGTAACATTAGCCCCCATCTCCCGAGCTCAACTGCTGCAGAACTGTTGCGACAGTTGAGGTTGGGTGATGTAACCTGATCGATCACATCGAGGTCTTCAATCTCCTAAAGAAGCCCAGATTACGTGGGATGTATCCTCGTCGCTGCCATACATGAAGAGTCCCATCAATAGTTTGGCTGCAATATACATCGCTCTCTTCATTCAAGGATTTTTGTTGTCGGCTGAGACAGATCACCGAGGTCAGACAAATAGGAGGGCCGAGCTAGGATACCAAGGTTAAGCCAGCGGGAATCCGAGCAAGGGTACAGAGGTCGGACCAACTGGAGAGCCGAGCTAGGATGCCGAGTTTCTAACCAGCGGAATGAGCTGTGCTCGCCTACCGAGGTTTGACCAACGCGAGAGCCGAGCTGGGATGCCGAGGTTGTAACCAGCGGAATAAGCTGTTCTCGCATACCGAGGTTTGACCAACGGGAGAGCCGAGCTGAGATGTAGAGGTTCTAACCAGTAGAATGAGCTGTGCTCGCCTACCGAGGTTTGACCAGCGGGAGACTCGAGCTGGGATGCAGAGGTTCTAACCAGCAGAATGAGCTATGCTCGCCTACCGAGGTTTTACCAGCGGGAGAGCCGAGCTATGGGGCCGAGGTCGGACCAGCGGAAAGACGTGCTGGGATATCGCGGTCGGACCAACAACTGAGATGGGGCATCAAGGTTTGACCAACGGATGAGCTCTACCGATGCTTTTGCATCCCAAGGATGGATGAGCATGTATCACTGATCATGTGCCTGGCTAGGCCAAGCTATCACTAGGCAGCCTTCAAATTTAAGTCGGTTCGTGTGGCTCTTTATGCCGAGTCATAGGCCTGTACACCTTAGTGAATGTAAAGCAGGGAGAAGGCCGATCAAATGCTAATGCATTTGTCAACGATAATATTAGCGCATCCAAGTATAATATAACATTCTTTGAAACGGAAAAAAAATCAAAAGGATAGGTTAAAAGATGGCAGAACGAGCCAATGTTAGTGAAGGTGTGGATACTTACATGGGTGTTCAACTCGTTTCCACAGACGGTGCCAATTGTTGGAGGGTATTTCTGGCCCCCCAACAATGAAAGATCGTACAGAGACGATGATGGTGAAGATGACGTAGCAGTAGCTGAGGTCGGCAGATGACAGCGGTTGTAGGAAGACTGGGCAAGCTAGCCTTTGGGTTGGAGAGACTTTCACCGAGCAATCTTAGTCCGAGCTATCACCGGCAAGCCCAAGCTATCCCCGAGCCGGATCCGAGCTATCGCCGAGCTCCAACCTCCGAGCTATGGACTCTGAACTGTAAACTATCTGTAACATGAATAACTCGTGAGGGTGGGCTGGATCTAGGGTCTGGCCTACACCCCTAAGATGCTTAAGTCAGCAAGAGACTCAAGATGGCTCATGATATCTATGGCCGATCTGTTGGGAGATCATCAATAGCTGTCATCGAGCTAGGAGAGGAAAGTGCAAGAGTTATGCTGAAGGAGATCCTGTTTAGAGAATACCTGAGGTCGGATGTGAGATTCGACCTGACTGTTGTAGTTGATCGTATGAGGATGATCCAGAGGATGGGGAAGAAGATGAAGATCTTGTCTCCATTTCTAGCAGAAGACCTTCATGTCCAGTGTGGAAGAAGATGAAGAGTTTCCTCCCTTTTCTTGTTGGTCCAGAGTCCCTTTATGTTGTGATTCACACTGATCACTATAAGAATTACTGATAGTAAACCAGTAAAAATTGGAGAGTAAAAAAACTTCACTATTTCTCACTGGAAATAACTTTACACACTGTAACGACTGGGTTTTTATGTATTTGGATTATCTATATTATATATATGTTTTGGTGGATTTTCTCCTTATGTGTGATTTCCTTCATCTCCGTAGCTTTCGTTTTCGTTCGTTTCGTTGTGATTTTCTAGCTTCTTCCTTAGATCGTTGAGTTTGGAGTAAGTCATTCGTGACGAGCTTCATATCGATCATATCTTAGAGATAGGTTGATCTTAGAAGCCGTAGGAATCTTCCTGGAGCTTCGCGCTTCGATTCGAGACTTTTCGTGCACCTTAGTTGGTTCAAGAAGGGGGACCAACCGACTAGATTTCAATCTAGTCAGTCAGGAACTCTTCTGGAACAGACTAGTTCATTAAATCAATTATTCAGGAGTTACTGTTTACCCTTTGTCGGTCTAAGAACAACCACCAACCGACTAGATGTGAAACTAGTCGGTCAGAACTTGCTCTCAGACCGACTAGTTCCTTTGATTAATTTCACCTAAGTTACTATTTATCGTTAGTCGGTCTAAGAACATTTTTCGACCGACTAGGTTGCAAACTAGTCGGTCAGCCATTGTTCTTTAACCGACTAGTTCATTGACCATTTTGACGACCGAGTTACTGTTTGCTCTTAGTCGGTCACAATTGGTCGACCGACCGACTAGTTCTTAAACTAATCGGTCAGCAGCTCTTCTTTGACTGACTAATCGACCCCGAAACCCTAGGTTCGGCCCAGCTGTCGCAACTTTTTCTATTTAAACCCACGATCATTTCTTCTTCTTTCTTTCACTTCTCTTGGCCATATCTCTTTCCCCTTTGACCTCTGATCTTCCCCAACCTTCCTCTAGCCCTTTCCTTCATCCCCGGAGCCCCTCACACCCTCATTAGCGCCGGCCACCTCCCTTAGGCCGTCGGCAACCCCCAAAACCCCACAAACCCCAATTTCTCCAGATTTTCCCCCATTTCCAGATCTGAGCCATAGTTCTCCGGATCGTTCTTCCGTTGCCGTGCTTGCTCGGCATCGTTCTTCCGCTACGATACGGTTAGTAAATCGATCCTTTAATATTCTCATAACACACATTGTGATTTTGTTAAACCCTAATAAAACTGGATTGGATGTTGTTCTGATATTGTTTTGCCATGGCAGCGATTCCATCTCCGTAGTTTAACATTTTGTGACGTGCCTCGTTGATTGTCATTCTTGGTGCCAGGCAAGTGAAACTTGCCACTTAGGGTTTTAGGCCATGCCTTAGGCCATTTGCTTGTTGTAGGCGTAAAAGAGACTAGGCGACGAAATGATACTCGCCTAGGCGCAAATTTCAGGATCTAGCTTGACAACGAAGCTAGATCCGACTACTTTTAATTATTTGCACTTCCTGTCATCCATGCATCTTATCTGCCATGTTTAAATTCAATTAACGGTACGCGAATTATCTGTACATGTCATGTTATCCATGTTGAATGTTGCATTCGTAGCACACGCTACATTACTTGTACTACTTGATCCGGCTAGGCACCTGCTTTTAGCAGGCACAACCCTATGCCAAATACACTTCCTGGCTCGTGATCCAGAAGCGAGCATTACGTGTTCGGGGGTAATGTCCTGGCTTGATACACGTGGAGGGGTAGGGATAAGCGATCACCTGAGTGTACGAGTTGGCCCGATCCGCCACTCTAGCCAGAAGACGTAATCTCTGTGCACGACGTGTTTACTTGACGTGATTTACTTGACTTGTACTTGTCCGTGTTTATACTTGTAAAACTTGTCATCCATGCCATACTTGCTACTTGCTACTTGTTACTTGCACTTTACATTGCTTGTTACTTCCATCCTATACTTGCCATGCTATGCATCATACTATAACTGCTAGGTTGTTAGTTTACCGTCCTTTCAGTTTCATTGTCCAAGTCTTTTAGACTTGCTGACATGTGCCTTTTACTCTTTCGGGTGACACATGTTAGATCCTGAGCCTGAGGTTGCTGCTGAGGACGTGGTGTTCGCTAACGCTGAGTCAGAGCCCGCGTTCATCGAGGAGTTTGAGGACACGGGAGATCAGTCGTAGAGACTGTTTGTGTTGTTGTTTAGAATGCTTTAGTTGTCGGTGCGTAGCACCAATACTTTGTTCGTATTGGCTTTTGTTGGCCATGTTTGGGCCTAGACTCTTTCTTTTAGACTGGTGGCTTTTTCTGGGATGTTGAATATTATTGTGGACAAATTCTGAGATTGGTTAACCTTTATCAGTCTCCTCTACCATATTATTATTATCTTTGTTCCGTTTGCATTTACAGGGACTTGCATATATTCAGATTTGACGCTTATCAGGCGTGTAGCTTCACAGCTCCACGTCTGTGCAGACCTTCTCACGTCTCGCCTCCATTTTAGGGAAGCGGGGCGTGACAGGTTTTGTTGGTGGCCCATGCAGGTCCATGTGTAACTGCAAACTAACGGAATAACGATAATAATATTTGATTGTCCACAAATAAAAATTCGACATCCGAGTCATAAGCTATGAGTTTAATTGTTTCGTTTTCTATGTCATTAGATGGCAGGAAGGCGAAATACCCGAGCTGGTGGTTGTGCGCCCCCTCATGACGAGGAGCCTGATCGGGAGTCCACCAATGGGGAGATGATGCGGATGATGCTTCAGATGATGCAGGTGCAGCAGGGCGTGCTCCTACAAGTCCAGAATGCTCTAGTTGTTCGAGCTGCTCGGGCAGTTCAGGAGGCCCCTCGTTCCGAGCCAGGAGCGAAGTAGTTTCGAGAGCTGGGTCCCACATATTTTGATGGTACTGAAGGTCCTCTAGCTGCTGACGAGTGGGTCAGGAATATTGAGGACAATTTGAAGAAGTCCAAGGTCAACGAGGTTGGCTGGGTTGACTTAGCGAAGAGGCAGCTAAGGGACAATGCCCGGAATTGGTGGGATGCTGAGAAGGAGCTGTTGGAGGAGCCGATATCTTGGGCTACCTTCAAGTCCAGATTCGATGAGGAATATTTTTCGAAGGCTGCCCAGAGAGAGATGTTGCAGTGCTTTATTGATTTGAAGCAGGGGAGCTTGTCGGTGGATCAGTACCACCAGGAGTTCACCAGGCTGAGTCTGTTCGCACCGAAGATGGTGCAGGATGCTGATGAGAGGGCTCAGAGGTTCCTGCAAGGACTTGCTTTGGAGCTTCAGAGTTTTGTGTCTTCCTCTGATCTGGAGTCCTATCAGAATGTTTTGATAGCGGCGCGGAGGCAAGAGTTGATTGTGAACCAGAGGAGAGGACATGTTGCTGGGGCTGGAAAGAGGCCTATGAAGCAGGCCAGAGCGGTGGTTAGGCCTGGTTTCAAGCCTAATCAGCCGGTGCAGTTCAAGAGGCCAGGATGGCCTATTCAGAAGACTTGCCATTTCTGCGGCAAGACCGGGCATATCAAGGAGTAGTGTAGGAGATTCATGTGCCAGTGTATTGTCTGTGGAGATCCTACCCATACCATGAAGGACTGCTCGAAGTCGAAGCAGCCTTGGAGAGCAACTGTTGCAGCACAGCCGTTGCAGCAGAGAGCGCCTGTTCCTGCTGGACGTGGAGCAGCTCTTGTTCCACAGATGCAGGCCTTTCAGCAGGCTTTTCAGCCGAGACGGCAGGCTTTTCTGATGTCTGAGGTGGAGAGCATGGCTGTGGATGAGGTTATCGTAGGTAATCCTCAATCTAACTGTTCCTTTCTTAGTTAGTTTTGTTTGTTAGATTATGTTGTTTGCTTGTACATGATTGTTTGCTAGAATAGGGCTTGATTGTTAGACTGTTTGTAGGTGTGATTCTGGTGTGCACATTTCCTGCACGAGTCCTCTTTGACTCAGGTGCATCGATGTGCATTTTGGCGCGGCGCTTCGTGGAGAAGCATTCCTTGACGACGTCCCCTCTTTCCAAGAGTTGGAATATCGTTACAGGGAATGGCGTGGTCTCGGTGCATCGTGGTTGCAATTCTTGCTCGTTGGTGGTCTGTGGACATGAGCTTTACGCTGATTTCATTTTCCACGACATCATCAACTATGATGCAGTCCTTGGGATGGATTGGCTTGCGAGCTTCTATGCTACGATCGACTGTCGGAGGAAGAAGGTGGTGTTCGAGATTCCCGGACATCCAGTATTTGAGTTCAGCAGGGGTAGCAGTTCGCTTGGCCCTGTCAGATTTCAGGCCAGACTGGTGGAGTTTGTGGCTATGCAGATGGAGCTGGAGAGGCCAGCGGTAGTGCGAGACTTCGATGACGTCTTACCTGAGGAGATGTATGGATTGCCACCCGATCGAGCTCTCGAATTTTCGATTGATCTTATTCCGGGAGCGCAGCCGATTTCGAAAGCGCCCTATCGTATGGCACCCGCTGAGTTGGAGGAATTGCGGAAGCAGCTGGATGAGCTTTTGCAGAAGGGTTATATCAATCCTAGTGTGTCTCCGTGGGGAGCACCGGTGCTGCTGGTGAAGAAGAAGGATGGTTCGCGTCGCATGTGCATGGACTACAGGGAGCTGAATGCGGTGACCATCAAGAATAAATACCCGTTGCCTCGCATCGATGATATTTTTGATCAGCTTGGAGGGTCGAGGGTGTTTTCGAAGTTAGATCTGAGGAGTGGTTATCATCAGCTGAAGGTGAAGAAGGAAGATGTTTCGAAGACAGCATTCAGGGCGAAGTATGGACACTACGAGTTTATGGTTATGCCCTTCGGTGTAACCAACGCTCCCACAGTTTTCATGAATCTGATGAACTTGATTTTCTACGACTTTTAAAACAAGTTTGTCGTTATCTTTATTGACGACATTCTGATCTATTCAAAGTCGGAGGAAGAGCATGCCTCGCACTTGAGGACAATGTTGGAGTTTTTGAGGAAGCATCGTTTGTATGCTAAGTTTCCGAAGTGCGAGTTTTGGCTGGACAGAGTTGCTTTTCTCGGGCATTTGGTGTCTGGAGATGGTATTTCAGTTGATCCCGAGAAGATCAAGGCCATCAGAGAGTGATCTGTTCTGCAGTTAGCATCTGATATCCAAAGTTTCCTTGGACTTGCTGGTTACTATCGGCGCTTCATTAAGGACTTTTCCCGTATTGCTGAGCCGATGACCAGATTGATGCGGAAGGATGTACCTTTTGTTTGGTCGGGTGATTGTGAGAATGCCTTTGGTGTTCTGAGGGAGAGATTGACGACTGCCCCTGTTCTTGTTGTGCCTGATCGCAGTGGAGGATTTGAGATCTTTTGTGATGCTTCTGGCAAAGGTCTCGGTTGTGTGTTGCATCAGCACGGGCATATCGTGGCATATGCTTCGCGTCAGCTCAAGACTCATGAGAAGAATTATCCGACGCACGACTTGGAGTTGGCAGCTGTCGTGTTTGCGCTCAAGATTTGGAGGCACTTCCTGCTGAGTGAGAAAGTGAAGATCTTCACCGATCACAAAAGCTTGAAATATATTTTTACTCAGAAGGAGCTCAACATGCGACATCGTCGATGGTTGGAGCTCATGGCGGATTATGAGATCGATTTGCAGTATCACCCTGGCAAGGTGAATGTGGTTCCGGATGCGCTGAGTAGGCTTCCAGTGGTGATGATGTTGACTTCGCAGTGGAGATTGCAGCAGGATTTTTACGAGTCTGGAATTGAGATTGTTCTTCCTGGGGAGTCTTCTCCGTTGATGTGTATGCAGATACATTCGACGATCGTGGATCGGATCAAGGCTGGCCAGGCTGGAGATCAGAAGCTGGTGAAGATTCGGGAGCAGGTAGAAGCCGGTCTGCGGACTGACTTTTTGATTCACGAGGATGGCTCGTTGAGGTATGGAGCTAGGTTGTGTGTGCCAGCTGGGGATATTAGAGAGGAGTTGCTAGTTGAGGCACACAGTTCGTCGTATTCTATACATCCTGGTGGTACCAAGATGTACAAGGATCTTCGTCTGAACTTTTGGTGGCATGGCATGAAGAGGAGTGTGGCTCGGAGTGTAGCCAAGTGTCTGGTTTGCCAACAGGTGAAGGCGGAGCATCAGCATACGGCAGGGTTGCTACAACCGCTTTCGATTCCAGAGTGGAAGTGGCAACACATCACTATGGACTTTGTGACTGGACTGCCTCGGAGTCCGAAGCAGAATGACACGATTTGGGTGATCTAGATCGTTTGACCAAATCCACGCACTTTATTCCATTCCGAGTAGGACAGTCCACTGAGGCGCTAGCAAGGAGATACATGGAGGTAAATTCTTTTACTCTCCGTTTCTATTTCCTTTTCCTAGATAGATAGTGATGTAACGTGAATCATGCAGGAGATCGTACGACTTCACGGAGTCCCCGTGAGTATCGTGTTGGACAGAGACACGAGGTTCACATCTCAGTTCTGGCAGAGTTTGCAGAAGAGTTTGGGTACGAGTCTGAGTTTCAGCACGGCGTACCATCCGCAGACAGATGGCCAGTCCGAGAGGACGATTCAGATCTTGGAGGACATGCTGAGGGCGTGCATGTTGGATTTCAAGGGTTCGTGGGAGGACCATCTACATCTAGTAGAGTTCTCTTACAACAACGGCTTCCAGGCGAGTATTGGCATGGCGCCTTTTGTCGCGCTGTATGGGAGGAAATGTCGTTCGCCATTGAGTTGGGATGACATTGGTGACCGGGAGCTGTTGGGACCTGAGATGATTGTGGAGGCTGTGGACGTTGTCAGGAACATTCGGGAGAGGCTGAGGATTGCTCAGGACCGTTTTAAGCATTAGGCGGATGCTAAACGCCGACCTTTGGAGTTTCAGCCAGGCGACCATGTGTTCCTGAAGATTTCTTCGAATCGTGGTGTGATTCGCTTTGGGAAACGGGGTAAGTTGAGCCCGCGATACATTGGACCGTTTGACATTCTGGAGAGAGTTGACGAGGTAGCCTACCGCTTAGCCTTGCCTCCATCTTTGGAGGGAGTTCACAATGTTTTCCATGTGTCGCAGCTTCGTCGGTACATCAGCGATCCATCTCATGCTGTGGATTTCTCAGAGATCACCGTTCGCCCAGATTTGACGTATGCCCAACAGCCAGTGCCGATTTTGGATAGGCGTCAAAAGTCACTCCGAAACAAGGTTGTCAATCTTGTGAGGGTGATGTGGCGACACGGCTCGCTAGGAGAGTCTACTTGGGAGAGAGAGGATGAGATGAGAGAGCGCTACCCACTTTTGTTCCTTGACACGTGAGTGTTGGGAAATTCCGAGGACGGAATTTTTCTTAAGTTGGGGAGGATGTAACGACTGGTTTTTCATGTATTTGGATTATCTATATTATATATATGTTTTGGTGGATTTTCTCCTTATGTGTGATTTCCTTCATCTCCGTAGCTTTCGTTTTCGTTCGTTTCGTTGTGATTTTCTAGCTTCTTTCTTAGATCGTTGAGTTTGGAGTAAGTCATTCGTGACGAGCTTCATATCGCTTATATCTTAGAGATAGGTTGATCTTAGAAGCCGTAGGAATCTTCCTGGAGCTTCGCGCTTCGATTCGAGACTTTTCGTGCACCTTAGTTGGTTCAAGAAGGGGGACCAACCGACTAGATTTCAATCTAGTCAGTCAGGAACTCTTCTGGAACTGACTAGTTCATTAAATCAATTATTCAGGAGTTACTGTTTACCCTTTGTCGGTCTAAGAACAACCACCGACCGACTAGATGTGAAACTAGTCGGTCAGAACTTGCCCTCAGACCGACTAGTTCCTTTGATTAATTTCACCTAAGTTACTATTTATCGTTAGTCGGTCTAAGAACATTTTTCGACCGACTAGGTTGCAAACTAGTCGGTCAGCCATTGTTCTTTAACCAACTAGTTCATTGACCATTTTGACGACCGAGTTATTGTTTGCTCTTAGTCGGTCACAGTTGGTCAACCGATCGACTAGTTCTTAAACTAGTCGGTCAGCAGCTCTTCTTTGACCGACTAATCGACCCCGAAACCCTAGGTTCGGCCCAGCCGCCGCAACTTTTTCTATTTAAACCCGCGATCGTTTCTTCTTCTTTCTTTCACTTCTCTTGGCCATTCTCTTTCCCCTTTGACCTCTGATCTTCCCCAACCTTCCTCTAGCCCTTTCCTTCATCCCCGGAGCCCCTCACACCCTCATTAGCGCCGGCCACCTCCCTTAGGCCGTCGGCAAACCCCAAACCCCCAATTTCTCCAGATTTTCCACCATTTCCAGATCTGAGCCATAGTTCTCCGGATCGTTCTTCCGTTGCCGTGCTTGCTCGGCATCGTTCTTCCGCTACGATACGGTTAGTAAATCGATCCTTTAATATTCTCATAACCCACATTGTGATTTTGTTAAACCCTAATAAAACTGGATTGGATGTTGTTCTGATATTGTTTTGCCATGGCAGCGATTCCATCTCCGTAGTTTAACATTTTGTGACGTGCCTCGTTGATCGTCATCCTTGGTGCCAGGCAAGTGAAACTTGCCACTTAGGGTTTTAGGCCATGCCTTAGGCCATTTTCTTGTTGTAGGCGTAAAAGAGACTAGGCGACGAAATGATACTCGCCAAGGCGCAAATTTCAGGATCTAGCTTGACAACGAAGCTAGATCTGACTACTTTTAATTATTTGCACTTCCTGTCATCCATGCATCTTATCTGCCATGTTTAAATTCAATTAACGGTACGCGAATTATCTGTACATGCCATGTTATCCATGTTGAATGTTGCATTCGTAGCACACGCTACATTACTTGTACTACTTGATCCGGCTAGGCACCTGCTTTTAGCAGGCACAACCCTATGCCAAATACACTTCCTGCCTCGTGATCTAGAAGCGAGCATTACGTGTTCGGGGGTAATGCCCTGGCTCGATACACGTGGAGGGGTAGGGATAAGCGATCACCTGAGTGTACGAGTTGGCCCGATCCGCCACTCTAGCCAAAAGACGTAATCTCTGTGCACGACGTGTTTACTTGATTTGTTTACTTGACGTGATTTACTTGACTTGTACTTGTCCGTGTTTATACTTGTAAAACTTGTCATCCATGCCATACTTGCTACTTGCTACTTGTTACTTGCACTTTACATTGCTTGTTACTTCCATCCTATACTTGCCATGCTATGCATCATACTATAACTGCTAGGTTGTTAGTTTACCGTCCTTTCAGTTTCCTTGTCCAAGTCTTTTAGACTTGCTGACATGTGCCCTTTACTCTTTCGGGTGACACATGTTAGATCCTGAGCCTGAGGTTGCTGCTGAGGACGTGGTGTTCGCTGACGCTGAGTCAGAGCCCGCGTTCATCGAGGAGTTTGAGGACACGGGAGATCAGTCGTAGAGACTGTTTGTGTTGTTGTTTAGACTGCTTTAGTTGTCGGTGCGTAGCACCAATACTTTGTTCGAGTTGGCTTTTGTTGGCCATGTTTGGGCCTAGACTCTTTCTTTTAGCCTGGTGACTTTTTCTGCGATGTTGAATATTATTGTGGATAAATTCTGAGATTGGTTAACCTTTATCAGTCTCCTCTACCATATTATTATTATCTTTGTTCCGTTTGCATTTACATGGACTTGCATATATTCAGATTTGACGCTTATCAGGCGTGTAGCTGTAGGAAGATATATGCCCATGAGGCAATTTATCTTGATTGTACGTCTTGTTCATACCGTACATGGTGCGTATTATTCTAAGTATAAAATCATTTGTATTAATATACTTAGATAATATCCATAGACTTATAGTTAGGTCCTTACATATCTAGATGAGATCTCGATTATGAGTAAGTAAGAGACCGAATAGAAACGTAAGTCTAAAACGGTTCGTTATCATAGATGTGTCGATAACTGGATATCGACACATCGGATAGATCACTGTGTCTTCGTCTTACCTTCGGATAATGATGATCTCATAGTCATTCGACTTGCTGAAATCGGAGACGAGACACAGGTGCTCATTGGAGAATGAGTTCACTGAACGACCAAGTTAGAGTTATTAAATGGTTAACTTTAATGATCTGTCTTTAATAACTCTAGGGTGATGATAGGTTAGTTGATCCTTAAGACCTGAAGTCATCTGTACCAACCTGTGAGCGGACGGTGTAGCTTAGACCCATGATCTAGCTTCGAGGACCAGTCCTGATGAAAGATCTTAGGTTGGGTTGCACCTGAAGCTCTCGAGGTGAGTAAATGACTAAGATGGGATTCGTCACTTCCATTAAAGGGAAGTTAGTGTTACAGGCTCAGTACGGTCTTTATGTTAATCCTCGGCCGGGGTACGTTGCAAGTAGTACAACGTGTATACAATAAAGACCGCCGTATACTGACCAATGTTGTCTAATAGGGTTGACAGAAAACCATACCCTAGGCCAACAATAAACACAGCCTTGACGAAGGGATTTTAGCTAACGGCATTCATCACTGACACAGCCAATGCAAACCCTATGATACTTTTGTCAAAGGGTCGATCACGTTATGATGACTCTGAAACAGGGACGACAGCTACTGCTCGTAGTGACCGTCGTCTAGGGGTTTCGAGCCCCAACCTGTAGTAAGGTCAGGCTGTAGGGTCTCACACCGAGTAGTGTTCGTGTCTTAGTAATAGGAATATAGAAAAGAGAGAAATATCATTTGATGATATTAAACATTCACAAAATGGTTGTGAATATTAGTCGCATTAGCAATGGGGACACAACGTTGCATTAGATGCTAACTTTGACTAAACATGTTGTAAATTAGTTACGACGAATTTAGTAGGAACAAACTTGTTGGAAAGGGTTACCTGGATGACGGGATTGTCCCGGTCTAAACACAGGTTCAAACCGCGTCCAAATCGGAGCTCAAACGAGTCCAGAAACGCAGAAATAGTTCAAGGAGAAGTGGGTTAGACCTACTGGGCCAAAAGGCCCATGTGCAAAGGCAAAACGGGCGCCGCCCACTGGCTGCAGCGGGCGGGCGCCCGCTGGCTGCAGCGGGCGCAGCCCGCTGCACAGCGGGCGCACGCCCGCTAATGCAGCGGGCGCGGCTCGCTGCTTGCAGCGGGCGTTGGCGCTGGCAGCGGGCGCCCGCCCGCTGCGACAGCGGGCGCCCGCCCGCTGCGACAGCGGGCGGGCAGCCCGCCCTTGCTCCCTTGGGCGGGCGCGCCCGCTAAGCCTAGCGGGCGCGCCCACAACTTAAGTCAAATTAGGGTTTTTTAAAATCCCTAATGACGGCTACAAATTTTGAGAAATTGCTAAACTTTGAGCAATTGTTTGAGGGGTCAAACGAAGTCGAAATTCGTCGCCGTCAGTTCCTACGCGTTCACCATTCCAAGCTCTTCTGATTGATAGCTTGTTTGGTGTCTGAAGTTTAGTATGCGAGGAGAATTAATTAGTTAAAGTTTGACTTTGTGAAAGGCTAACTTTAAAGTTGAAATTAAGCCAAATGGCTTAAATTGTTTTTTCTCTTCATGGGGATTGTCCCACATTGCCCGCAACGAGAGGTTGAGTGCTCACTCCCTATATAAATAGGGGTGCACTCTCCTCGTTGAAAAACACACCAGTCAACGATCGGGTATCTCCAGAATTTTAGAGCAAGCTCGATCCGCGACTAAACTCTCTCTCTACTTTCCTGTTCTCCGGAGTAGTCCTAGCACGACTACAAAGGGGGTTTGGATCTGATCCAGACGTCTAAGACGCGGGTTTCTTCTCAAGTGAAACTTTCTACCGCGTGTGATCGGCTCGGAGGCGAAAGCAGCTCGGGCGGATCGGTGCGAGGGTGCGAGGCGGCTCAGGCAGATCGAGTCAACGCGGCTCGGCTACGTGGAGCTTCTCAAGACGGTGAGGTACATCTTGCCTGCTCCAGGGCCAAGATTCCAGGTATGTGGTTAAGCATTTTAGTGCAGATTTTATTAGTCGCTTTAGTGTAGATCCTTCTTGGGATGGTCAGATCCACCCCAAGTTGGCATAGATCGGGCTAGGTTCTGGCTCCCAGAGCCTAGCTAAATAGTTTAGCTAGTGTAGAAATTTTGATTTCTGGTTTTTCCGCTGCGCTTTTGTGCCTCCGTGGTCCGTCCGACTTAGGACGGATACGGATCCGGGCTCTGGGGGTCCGCCAAAACCCAACAGTGGTATCAGAGCCACGGTTATGCTATAGATCTACTATAGCGACTTCTTAAATCTTAAGAAATGCTAATTTTAACATGTACAAACTATTTTGCTTAATAGTTTTAAAAATTGTTTCGTGTTTTAAAAATTGTTTTTGCAACACGGAAATTTTATTTTGGACTATTTACTTTATGCGATAAATTTTAAATAGGTATCCAACATTTAAATAATGTATAATTTTTTTTTGAGATATGAAAAATTTTTGGGGGTGTTTAAAGTTTATGTAAACTTTATAGAAAAATTTTATTTTCGAAATTTAAGAATTTTTCTTTAGTTACATAAAAGTTAGAGATCTTTAAAACTTTATTTGAAAGCTTCTAAAAAGATTTCTAAAAGTTATTAAAGAGTTTTAAAATTATTTTAAAATATGTAAGTAATAGAAATGATTTTATTTCATGAGATGAAACATAAATTAATTTCTTTTTATTACATAGTTGTTTCTAAAATTATTATGTGATATTTTAATTTTAGAAATAAGGTTAAAAATTTTAAAGGCCTAGGTTTAAAAAATTATTAGATAATTTTGTACGACCTAGTTTTATGCGATAAATTTTTTATGGAGGCTTTAAATCTTTAATCTTTAATTTTAAGTGTTAAAATTTAGATTTGCATGTTTGTATTATGTAGATAAATTTTAAACTTGCAAATACACTTTATATGTCACTAAAATGAAATTTTCTTTTATGCGGATAAGTTAGTTGTTTCATTTCATGTTGAATAATGTATTCACAAACCTTATTAGGTTAGCCATTAAAATTTTATAAGATGAAATTTTAATATGACATTTGTTACGACCTAAAGATCGTAGGGGTCCCACCCGAATCCGCCCACATGACCCATGGACTCTCCGCTTCATGAAAGGGTCGCCACCCCGAAAATCCGGGGCAATATGGAGACGGGCGCGCCTTGCAGCGTCCCCCGACCCGGCCGAGGCGAACAACCACAGCCGCTCGACCCACCGGGGGTAGCACGCTTGGGGACGCCTGGGTAGCGCCGCCGGGCCTACTGACATAGGCACGGACGTATCCTTCCGTACCGGCGAACCATAGCCCGTGACCGATCGGGGGGCGCGGCCGGGCCGGACAACCCCCGGTCCGAACGACCCGCCCGATTCCCATGAACCGCGGCGCCTAGAGTGATACAGCCCGACCTTTAGTTCGTCGCCAACGACAAACAACCTAGGATAAGGACACGACTGACACATACGTCACCCGACCGACTGACAAAGCGCCCCCTGACGGTTGAGCCGACTGACGGTTAGCGCTTTCGGCCCTGACATCCCGACAAAAGCACCCCTTGGCCGTTGTGCCGCCTGACAAAAGCAGGTCAGGAACTCCTGTTCCCGACATCCTTGTCCGAAGCTTCCGCTGACAACCGAGCCAGCTCAGCACGTCTAGTCAACATGCCAGATCAGCCCCGCCTAGTCATCTCCCGACAGGTATAAAAAACCCCCCTTCCCTTACGGTGAGGGGGTTGGAAAATTCTCTCTCAATCTATCATTCACACACGAGAACAAAGGTCGTCCATATCTTTGTTCTCTCACTTATAGCTCGCCACGTACGGTCGACACACTGTTAGTCCGACCGGCGTGTCTAGCCCCCGTTTTAAGTCCTATTACTGACTTAGGCATCGGAGGGGCTAAGGGTTGAACCCCAACCCTGCCCTTCTGACGAGTTGTTTGTGCTGCAGGAAAGCTCGCCCCTTGACCAAAGTCAACTTCGGCCTCCTGCCATCCAACCTTCCTCTGCTGCATCCGGTGAGATTCGACCCCGTGATCACCACCGGCGACGGGTCCAACTTCTTCACCCCACTAATCACTTGTAAAACAGCCTACCTAAACCTTCTTCTCCATATAACCACCGTGCCCTTGGTTCCCCATAATACAAATTCATTGTACGTGAGTTCCACCTCGTAACAATTGGCGCCGTCTGTGGGAACGAAGGGTCACACCCATGTTAGACTCCATGCCGATCTCTCGGAACCCTGACCACGGTAAAGATCCCGTGGGTCAGGAACCGCTCTCTCTACTAATCACCCCGGCGTCCGACCCCCTTCTGGGGATGGGCACCGAAACTGAACATACTTCGGCCCACGCCGTCCTGAAGAACTTCGAGGCCGTCACTCAGGCCAGGGGAGCCCATCCGACGGTGGGAACGGAGCCTCCGCCCGGCCCCTCGGAGCCCCAGAACGTGAGGCGGAATCTCCACCCTCAGTTCGAGGAGGAGGGGAGAACAGGGGGCTCACCAAGGAGATTGCGGCCCAGCAAAGGCTCCTGGAAGAGGAGATGGAAGTTGCGCGGCGGTGGAGGCGCCTGGTGGAGGCGGCCGCTGCGCAAAGGTGTTTGGACGAAGCGGCCGAGACCGCCCGAAGGGCCTTCCAGGACGAAGAGGCCGCTCGCCGCCAACTCAGCCTCATCGTCGCAGAGCGCGAGAGGCTAAGGAGAGAGAACAGGAGCAACCGAGAAATCCTGGACGAGACGGCGATGGGTCGGTGGCTCGGGGACGGGCGGGACCCGTTGCTGACCAGGTCCCCACCAGGAGGAGGCAGCCCGCATCGCCTGCACCACCCCTCCGATTCCCTGCGCGAGGAAGCCGTTTGTCGACAACTACGCTTCCTCACCGCCAAGCATGAAAGGCTTCTTCGGGAGAATCAAGAACGGATGGAGGCTCGAGGAGAGCTGGCCGGGAGGCGCTGGCGCTGGGAGAACCGTAGCCCGCAACCCGTCGAGTCCTCGACCCAGGGGAGGAGCCCCGCCAGACGAACGTCGGGCTACTCCCCGGGGCCGGAGGACCGTCGGCGGCCGAGGCACGACCGAAGCCAGACCCCCGAGTGGCGGAGAGGGGATGCGCCAGATCGCCCTACCTATCCGGAGGAGGCCACGCCGCTTGCACGGTGGATCACGTCCGCCCCAAGGCCCATAAGGTTCAAACCCCCTCACTTGGTCACGTACAATGGGAGAGGCGACCCCCTCACGCACGTGCAGCAATACCGGGGGGCGATGGAGGCGCAGGACATGGATGAGGCGTTTCTATGCTGACATTTCTCCCAAAGCCTGAGGGACACCGTGTTGGACTGGTACTTTGGCTTGCCCGCGAGATCCGTTGGGAGTTTTGGCGAGCTATCCCACAAGTTCTGCCAAGAGTTCCGGGCCGGGCGGACGAAGAAGAAGCCCTTAGACTATCTCAGCACGATAGTCCAAGGGGAGGGAGAGACAACGGGTAGATACCTCCGCCGCTTTTAGGAGGAGAGACGGGCGGTGGTGACATGCGGCGATGATGTGCTTATGCTGGCCTTCAAAACGGGGTTGCGGACTCGGAGCCTCCACAAATCCCTGCTCCGGGATCCGCCGACCGACTATGAGGCGTTGGTCGCTATGGCGGAGAGGCACGCGTTGGCCGAAGAGACTCTCGGTGCAAAGGCCTTATTCCCCCCGGCGAAACCGTCCCAAGGCGAGCCCCGGTCACACCCTCGGCCAAGGCAAGAAGAGGGGCACCGAGGTCGCGACCAGCTGGCCCGACCGAGGCGGGAACCGCCCGGGCCTCGCCCACAAGATCGCCCTGGCCCGGCGCGCGAGTTTGCTCCGGTACAAGGGCTCCCTCGAGTCGTCCCGAGACAAGAAGGCCCCCTACAGGCGCATTACACGCAACTCAATGCTCCCCTGATCGAGGTGATGGCCGCGGCTACACGAGCCGGACTGCTGCCGGAGCCACCCCGAGAAATGAAGTCGGACCCAGCCCGGAGAGATTTTAAAAAATACTGTCGGTACCACCGAGACCATGGCCACGACACCGACGACTGCTTTACCCTTAAAAGGGAAATCGAGCGGCTGATCCAGGCGGGCCACCTGGGGGGCTTCGTCGGAGGCCGGAGACCGGACCGGGAAGAGGGAAACCACCGAAGGGCACAGAGGGCAGACCCTCCCGCAAACGGCGAGCGGGAAGAGCTTCACCCCCCGAAACCCGTCATGCGCATAAACACGATATGCGGCGGGCCATCTTCCGGAGGGGCATCGTCGTCAAGCAAAAAGGCGTATGCGATACAAGTGATGACGGCGGGTCTTGGAGGGGACCAGAGAGGGAGAAGGATGGCCTACCCTCCCATTACTTTCAGCGACGAGGATCTAGAGGGGGTCGAGCAGCCCCACGACGACGCCATCGTCATCGAGGCCCAGATTGGGACGGCCATCGTCAGCCGCCTCCTGATCGACACAGGGAGCTCCTGCGACATCCTGTTCATGTCCACAATCGAAAAGATGGGGTTAAGGCCGACGGACCTGAGACCCTGTACCGGACCCCTCGTCGGCTTCACCGGTCACTCGACCCCCATCATGGGAGTGATCACCTTGCCGATAACCCTCGGAGAAGAGCCACAGGTCGTCACTCGAATGACGCTGTTCGTTGTGGTCGACATTACGTCGGCGTACAACGGGATCATAGGACGACCTTACATGTCGGCCATCGGAGCGCTCCCCATCCTTCTCCACCAGATGGTCAAGTTCCAAACCCCCCGAGGGGTAGGGATCGTACGGGGAAGCCAGAAGCTGTCTAAAAGCTGCTACGTGGGGTCGACCAAGCACAAGGGACCAGAGATGAACCTGAAGATCGACTCACCCGGGCGGAGTCATGACCCCTACCATCCAGAGTTAGCTCCAGCCGATGCCACCGTAAAGAGGAACAGGACCGACCGCGCCCCCCAGAGCCCCCCCCTGAGAAGGACGGGCTAATCACTCTAAGGGACGTGGAGCGCCGGTCGTGGTATAGCCGAAAACTGTAAGTCATGAATGAAATATCTTGTTCCCTTTCTTATCTTCGAATTTCGCCTCTTCTGCATGAAAATTTCAGTTCAAACCTCTCAAAGACTCCGGGGCAGGACCAATCCTCGCCACCCAAATCGGAGAGGGGCACGGGCCGAGCTGCGTACTCGCTCCCCCCAAAGAAGACCTCCGGGGCAAGTTCACTGAGCTTGGCCACCCAAACCGGAGCGCCATATGCAGGGTAGGCGACGGCCCAATACCCGTCCGACTATAGAGGCTGCGGGGAGGCGACGGCCCAATACCCGCCCTCTCAAAGACTCCGGGGCAGGACCAATCCTCGCCACCCAAACCGGAGAGGGGCACGGGCCGAGCTGCGTACTCGCTCCCCCCCAAAGAAGACCTCTGGGGCAAGTTCACTGAGCTTGGCCACCCAAACCGGAGCGCCATATAAGGGGTAGGCGACGGCCCAATACCCGTCCGACTATAGAGGCTGCGGGGAGGCGACGGCCCAATACCCGCCCTCTCAAAGACTCCGGGGCAGGACCAATCCTCGCCACCCAAACCGGAGAGGGGCACGGGCCGAGCTGCGTACTCGCTCCCCCCCAAAGAAGACCTCCGGGCAAGTTCACTGAGCTTGGCCACCCAAACCGGAGCGCCATATGCGGGATAGGCGACGGCCCAATACCCGTCCGACTATAGAGGCTGCGGGGAGGCGACGGCCCAATACCCGCCCTCTCAAAGACTCCGGGCAGGACCAATCCTCGCCACCCAAACCAGAGAGGGGCACGGGCCGAGCTGCGTACTCGCTCCCCCCCCAAAGAAGACCTCCGGGGCAAGTTCACTGAGCTTGGCCACCCAAACCGGAGCGCCATATGCGGGGTAGGCGACGGCCCAATACCCGTCCGACTATAGAAGCTGTAGGGAGGCGACGGCCCAATACCCGCCCTCTCAAAGACTCCGGGGCAGGACCAATCCTCGCCACCCAAACCGGAGAGGGGCACGGGCCGAGCTGCGTACTCGCTCCCCCCCTAAAGAAGACCTCCGGGGCAAGTTCACTGAGCTTGGTCACCCAAACCGGAGCGCCATATGCGGGATAAACGACGGCCCAATACCCGTCCGACTATAGAGGCTGCGGGGAGGCGACGGCCCAATACCCGCCCTCTCAAAGACTCCGGGGCAGGACCAATCCTCGCCACCCAAATCGGAGAGGGGCACGGGCCGAGCTGCGTACTCGCTCCCCCCCCAAAGAAGACCTCCAGGGCAAGTTCACTGAGCTTGGCCACCCAAACCGAAGCGCCATATGCGGGGTAGGCGACGGCCCAATACCTGTCCGACTATAGAGGCTGCGGGGAGGCGACGGCCCAATACCCGCCCTCTCAAAAACTCCGGGGCAGGATCAATCCTCGCCACCCAAACCGGAGAGGGGCACAGGCCGAGCTGCGTACTCGCTCCCCCCCCCCCAAAGAAGACCTCCGGGGCAAGTTCACTGAGCTTGGCCACCCAAACCGGAGCGCCATATGTGGGATAGGCGACGGCCCAGTACCTGTCCGACTATAGAGGCTACGGGGAGGCGACGGCCCAATACCCGCCCTCTCAAAGACTCCGGGGCAGGACCAATCCTCGCCACCCAAACCAGAGAGGGGCACGGGCCGAGCTGCGTACTCGCTCCCCCCCAAAGAAGACCTCCGGGGCAAGTTCACTGAGCTTGGCCACCCAAACCGGAGCTCCATGTGCGGGGTACGCGACAGACCAATACCCGCCCTCTCAAAGACTCCGGGGCAGGATCAATCCTCGCCACCCAAACCAGAAAGGGGCACGGGCCGAGCTGCATACTCGCTCCCCCCCAAAGAAGACCTCCGGGGCAAGTTCACTGAGCTTGGCCACCCAAACCGGAGCGCCATATGCGGGATAGGCGACGGCCCAGTACCCGTCCGACTATAGAGGCTGCGGGGAGGCGACGGCCCAACCCGCCCTCTCAAAGACTCCGGGGCAGGACCAATCCTCGCCACCCAAACCGGAGAGGGGCACGGGCCGAGCTGCGTACTCACTCCCCCCCAAAGAAGACATCCGGGGCAAGTTCACTGAGCTTGGCCACCCAAACCGGAGCGCCATATGCGGGGTAGGCGACGACCCAATACCCGCCCTCTCAAAGACTCCGGGGCAGGACCAATCCTCGCCACCCAAACCAGAGAGGGGCACGGGCCGAGCTGCGTACTCGCTCCCCCCCAAAGAAGACCTCCGGGGCAAGTTCACTGAGCTTGGCCACCCAAACCGGAGCTCCATGTGCGGGGTACGCGACGGACCAATACCCGCCCTCCCCAGAAAGGGCCTGCGATCCCTCTCCTCAAACCTCGGGAAACGAATCAGGGTCCGCGAATCAAGGCGACCCCAACGCGGAGCCATCCCTGAGGAGTAACGCTTGACACCCATAAAGCCGACGCCCGAACTGACTTGTCCAACCCAAAAGGACACTCGGGACGAACGCCACTGACAAACGGCATGCCTGCCGAAAAACGGGGGCTGAGGAGTCACATCATACGTCACCCATCGGGAACGCTCCCCAAAGAACAAAATTCCAAGATGGCCCCAACTCTCCACGAAGAGGAAATGGGGGCAAAAATACACCATTATAAATTTCCCCCCTCTCAGCTTCCTTGGGGAGGAGGAAGGCGAGAGAGGATGTGGAGAAAGACTAGTCTTTTCGCCACTCTCTCCCCCTAAAAATGCACGAAAAATACGAGTATCGCCGACCGCCAAAGTAAACGATCCCCCAACAGGATATTCCTCTTACACGACGGTCGCCTGACCTGCTGCTCCCCTCCTTCCTTTAGACAACTTAAGGCACGGGAACCGGTGCTCCGATGGCATACCACGCCTCTCCACGGACGCCCCACGGACGCAGGCGCGGCTGGCAGACAACCCGATGGAGGGGACAGACCTACCAAATCACCCCATCGGACACCCCGGCAGCCGCCAGAGTCACCCCAACTGAAGGGGACTTGACCCTGAGCACCGGCGTACACTAACAGGCTACTCCGCTTACACCGGTAACACCCCTCCTTCCACTCATCGACTCCCCTTGGACCGCACACGCCAGGAAGACACACAGGTTGGCTGCGGACCACGTCCCTTCGCGCCTGTCACACGAAGACTCCAGTCGATGGGAGCCACAAGGCCATGTGGGATAGAGCAACCACCAAGGACTCCCTCTCCCCCCAATTCTGGGAACAAGGGCCAAAGCCACCGCCCGGCTTCGGCGCGGCCGTCCACCCCTACCCCGAGTGGGTACCCTCTGAATCAACTGCACACCCCTTTTCAGGGGCGCGACACCGGAAAGAGGCGAATCAAATACAATGAGAATATCAACCTACCTAGAGCTATTCAACGCTACGCCTACGGGCCGATCCTGTTTTAGTAAACTATCAATAATAGCTGATGAAAAGACTACTCCCGGTTGACCACTAGTTATAGCTCGGGCACACCTAGACACGAGCAACCCCCGAAAAGGGAGGCTAACCCGCTTTAAAATCTCTCGGGCGCGCTACGTGAAATAAAGGGAGTTAACACGATTCCCCCAACGCCAGGATAGAAACAGCCGCACCAAGGCGTAACTCTAAGAAGGGAATTTATGCACACACACAGGCAGAAGATCCCAGAAAAATGCGGATATCAACCCCGCGTATCTTCACTTTCTTTCGTTTTAATAAAAAGGGGGGGGGGCCTATACAAAACTACTTGGCGCTTCCACCGGTCACGACGCCCTCTCCCTCAGTGGAATCTCCCACCGCCCCGCCGGCCTCTGGCTCGTCGCCCGCCCTTCCGTCTCCATCCCCCTCCTCGTCGCTGCATGCGGCGAGCCCGTCAAGGTCGAGCTCAACCGGCGGGACCAGGCCCGCCACCTTCTCCTTCATCCGAGCCAAGCAGGCTTCCCATCCCTCCGCGCGGCCCTTCTCCATGCCCTGGGACATCGAATCTACGAGGGCGGGAATGACGGTTTTCTCCTGATACGTCCGAAATTCCTCGACCCTACGAGCCAACTCCTCCTCGACGGCCTTGGCACGCCCCGCTAGATCCTCCGCACGAGCCTCCTCCCTCCTAAGGGCCTCCTCCAGCTCCCTCGCGCTCTCTCCAGCCTCGGCCGCCCGCTGCTCATGATCGGACACGACCGTCTTCAGGCGCTCTACCTCCGCCTCATATCGGCCGCCCCTCTCCCTCTCCTTCGCCAGGTCCTCGCCAGCGCTCTTACGAAAGGCAGCGAGCTCAGCGACCACTCTAGCCACGGCGCCCTCGGCCTTATGTATGGCTGGCACGTGCCTCATCATCCCAAGCATCAAGTTGATGATCTGAGTAAAGAAACGCAGAAAAGTAAACCCATTTAGGGTGTTCAATAAAACCCGCTGAAAAACGTCGCCCATCTTACAAAACATACCTGGACGCCGTGCATCACCGCGGTCCCACACAGACCCTCAGGCTCCACCGCTTCCAGCGCCACCCTATCGCGGGGCAGGAAAATGTTCTCCGCCAGCCTCGCCGCCACACCTCCGTCCTCAAACACGGACTCATCACTCGCTACTTTGTACGGCGCCCGATGAAGCGCCACGTCGGGATAGCCCTCGACATCGGTCCTCTTGGCCTTAAACTTAACCAATGAGGCCTCACAGCGGGGATCGGCGGCCCTCTCGAGACCGAACATGGGACAACCATAAGGCCAAGGGTCCCATCCTCCGGACCCGGTCGGGCCACTCGACGCTTCGGCCCTCCCCGACTGACCGCTAGCATCCGCCCCCTCCCCTCCTGCAGGTGCCAGGGGGCTAAACGGCCTCGTTCGGGGCATGTCCACCCCTCCCCCTATCGACCCTTCGTCCCCGCCCTCCAAGTCGATGACGGGATTCGCCATCCCCTCCCCGGCTCCACCATCCGGCTGACTGGTTTCCCCCCGCCACGGCGCATCAGGCTCAGACGACCTCGTCGGCCTCTTCCTCCTCTTCGTGGACGCTGGCACCCCGGTCGAGCTCCCTGCCCCTCCTTCCGCTCGTGACCTCTTGGGGCCAACTCTTGTCGACGATCGCCCCGCCTGCTCCGAGGCTCGCCGCATCATTTCCTCGAGGGACAGACTCATTGTGCCACCTGCCAAAGAGAGAAAGTTCAGCGTAAGCACATCAGATGCACGAACACCAAAATATTTTGTACCTTCGGGCCAGATGTACGCTGTTATCATCTCAGCCCGAGCGAGCATCCGATAATCTCGGCCCTCCACTGGTATGGCCATTAAAATCTGGGCCACCACTTTCTCCTCATCCCCTAATTCCACCCCCTCTTTCGCCTCGGGATTCAGCTCCGCCCAATCAGACCTTATCAGCACATCCTCCGGCACCTCCACAAACACATACTGCTGGCGCCACAACTTAATTTTCCAAGGCAACCCCCTAATGAGCGGATGCTTCTTCTTCGCGGAGAGATAGTAGCATGACCCCAACCTCTTGACCGAGAAGAAGTGGCGAAATAAGGACAGTGATGGGCGAACCTGGTTGCTCATGCACAGCACTAGGAACCCCACAATGGCACTGATGGCATTGGGCATCAGGCGATACAGGGGCAGTTCCAGGAAGTTCAACACTTCCAGCAAGAACGGATGGGGGGGAAGCGCAAACCTTGCTCAAACGAAGAGACATATACTCCCACCTCCCGGTCGCCCGCAAAACACACCCTTTCTTGCGGCTCTGGTTCACGAACCGAATACGGCGGCCTGACATACATCGTGAAGATCTCCGCAACGGATTTCTTCAGCACCGACTTCACGCCCGCAATCTCGATGGGCACCCTTCCTGTCTCCGCGGCGGAGCTCCCTTCCCCAACTACCCCCGACCCCTGACCACGAAACAGAGACATCGAGGAAGACATCTATATAACTGGCGTCTTACCTAATGGGTGCCGACGACTCGGGCGCTTGCGCTACTTCGTCGACCGCTCCCACAAGGACGACTCTGGCAAGGATAATGAAATCTCCTACGAGCTCTAGCTGCTTGCCAAAAATCTTCGCCCGACAATCAGCTTTACTTCCCTCCCCTCCCTGAGATCTCTTTAAAGCGAATGCGCAAAGCATCATGACCGTCGACCCCGAGACACGCGTCACCAATCCGGGCCCTGTCCAGCACCAACCCACGTGTTCTGACGCTTCGCGTACTGTCAAAACCGTCAATTCCGCCACGCGTCAACACTACAGTGGTCGGGCCGCCTCGGTTCCCGCCCGCCGTCGAATCGCCAGGATGACGTCTAGTCATGCGACCGCCAACAATTCCCGCCCAAATCCCGGCGAAATGATTACCCCCATTCGAAATTACTCCATGCGCCACGCGTTCCGGGATTTAGTCCGGCCTCCGTCAGGGCGGCCATAACAAGAAGGCAGTGCTCGATCCAAGATTGAGTCCGACCTTCGTCAGTGCGGCCAAAACACGAAAGCTTCCCTCGTACCAATGAAGGGTCCGATCTCCATCGGGTCGGCCGGAACAGGAATCCGCCGCCCAACTTATTGGGATCTCGGTTCCAACACTTGGCAAACTTTCGTACGAACCAAGCAACTTCGCCCCACCACTGCACCGCCGGGACCCGTGCTGGGCTTCCGAGCAAACCGCCGGAGAACGCGACTAATCTCAACTCCCCTCTCCCGAAGACCTCGACAGAGCGAAGTTGGGGGCAATAACGTCCCTCACAAAGCTGACGTTTTACGAGCAAACCAAGTAAGAATACAGTTCGGCACAAGACAATCACAATGTATTTACTCAAATATCTAACCCGTACATTGGACTTTCCACACACTACAACAACACATTGTTTATAACCCTCTCGCAAGAAGGTACGGACCTCCCCAAACCCACGTTTCTAGCGGCGCCACCTCTCAACCGACCGATCTCTCACATCCTTAACCACTTGCTGAATCGCCGCATCCTTAGCTTCTTGCAGCATCGGCACAACATGCTCGTCATGATAGCGGTGGATAGCGGCTTCGATTAGTTTGCCTTCAGCGTCCCGTTTTTCCTCCAATCGCCGCACCGCTAGACCCTTCTCCCTCTTCTCGGTCTCCAGGGCGTCCTTTAGGTCCTCTATTTGCCGCCTCTGTACCCCGATCACTGCTTCCTTGCTAACAACTTCCGAGGTATGCTTCGACCGGATATCATCCCTCTCTCGCGTTACTTCTTGGAGCTGCTTCTCGACCATTGCTTTGGACGAATCGAAATACGCAGCCCGCCCCTTCTCCACCCCGTAGGCCGTCCTAACCCTCTCCAGCTCCGCCTCCGTGTCCCTCAGCTTCGCCTTGACCTCGCCAAGGTTCGCCTTCGCTACATCCAGAGACGCCCTGCTGACGGCCGCGGAGGTACGGCCCCGCAGGGCTAACACGTTCGCGATCATCTACATAAACCTCGAATCAGCGAGACACGAACAAATAAAGCCTGCGGGCGAGGAAAGAAAGCCGGCTTACCTACACGACGTGCCATATAGCCGAGCCACACAACCGTTCCGCCCCCACCCGAGTCAAAGACTCACGATCGCGCGGTAACACGCAATACTCGGCGAGGTGCGCCGCCACTCCCGCATCCTCGAATACCGACTCGTCGCAGCTGACTCGAAAAGGAAACTTATGGAGACGGTCATCTGGGTACGCCTCGACCTTTTCTCGGGTCCTCTTAAAACGAATAAGGGCGCCCTCACAAGCTGGACTCGACGACTCCCCCATTTCCCACGAAGGGATCCCGTATGGCCACTTTTGAACCACATGCGCTCGGCGAGGCGCGACCACCTCTGGTACCCGCGGAGGAACGGAGGGTCTGGCCCCCCGCGCGGGTGCGTCCTCATGAAGATCCTCGCCGGGCCCACCGGCGGAGATACCTTGCCTGACTGCCCTCCGTCCCGGGTGCGACCTCTCCCCACGGGGAGCCCCGCCCCCACGTTCCCGGGATCCTGCCTCGCTAGCCACCCCCTTGCCTTTCCCGCGGGGATCAGTATCCTCTGAAATTGGGGCTCCGGCCGAACCTGACACCTCCTCCGGCTCCCTCATCGTCTCTCCGCCTACAAAAGAAAAAGAGAGACAAGCAGGGCAAGCCTAGCCTAGAGTTTACAAAACATCAAAGATACCTAGGGTCCAAAAGTCCTGGGCGAGCCGAATGCTCAGCGTTAGACACGCCAACTGACGGCACGCCTCGGGCAGTTCCATCAAAATCTGAGCTTTGGCAATATCCTCCCCGGTCAGCTCCACCCTTTCATTTACTAAGGGATTCCGCGCCCCCCAATTCGACATCAGCGCCACGTCGCTTGGCACCGTCACGAAGACGAACTCCCTCATCCAATCGCCGACATCGTCGGGCACCCCGAGGATGAGTCCTCGCCCTCTCCTAGCGCAAACGCAATGATACATCCCCCTCTTCCGAATCATGAAGAAATACTGGAACAGCGCCAAGGAGGGACTCAAGGAGCAAGCAAGGCACAAGACGACAAACCCCACTAACAAGCCCCAAGAACGGGGCGCTAGGGCAAATATCGGCAGCTCCAGGAAATTCAACAAATGAAACAAATACGGATGGATCGGAAAGCGGAGCCCCAACTCGAATGACCGAACATAGACCCCGACCTCATTATCCCCAGGTGAACTCACCGCTTCCTCTGACCCGGGAACCCGAACCTCATAGGGTTGTCGCACAAATCGCACACGAATCTCTCTGATGTTGATCCTATCCAACCTACATCGGAGGGACTCAATGGCTCTCGGGACAACGGATCGCCATGACCCTCTTTCCCTGGGCCGCCGCACCCCCGGCTGCGACGCCCCATCGCCCACCAACTCCTCCTCCCCCACTCGGCTACCTCCTCCAACCTCGAAACGAGAAGCCATTGATCGAAAAGGAAGGAAATTAACTGTTATTACCTGTTGATCCCTTAAACCCGGAAGGCGATTGGAAGAAGATGACCGGCGACGGAAGTAACAAATTAGCCAGCAAGCTCCAGACAGAAGTATCGAACACCGGAGGAGAATCGGAGAAAGACAAAAACTCCCGCAGACCGCCTCCCAGACCCTTTTAGCGGTAAAGGTGGCCCCCGGGCCATCTCGGCCGTCGAACTTTCGCCACGCGGCGCCCATCGAGACGTCCCTGACGCCTCGACTGGCGTGAGGGTCACCTCATCCACGTGTCGCAAACCCAATCGCAGAGGCGCTTCGTTTTCCTCTGCCCCCTTTTCAAATCGTAATAATGACCACTAAGGCGGGAGTTCCGAAGCCGCCGCCGTCACTACCCGGTGGGGGCCAAGGCCCGTACTGATGGTCCGGAATATCGAAGGTGGTTCGCCCTCCGAGCCGAGCCGGGCTACCGCCTCAGACTCGAAGGTCGGGGGCAATTGTTACGACCTAAAGATTGTAGGGGTCCCACCCGAATCCGCCCACATAACCCATGGACTCTCCGCTTCATGAAAGGGTCGCCACCCCGAAAATCCGGGGCAATATGGAGACGGGCGCGCCTTGCAGCGTCCCCCGACCCGGCCGAGGCGAACAACCACAGCCGCTCGATCCACCGGGGGTAGCGCGCTTGGGGACGCCTGGGTAGCGCCGCCGGGCCTACTGACATAGGCACGGACGTATCCTTCCGTACCGGCGAACCATAGCCTGTGACCGATCGGGGGGCGCGGCCGGGTCAGACAACCCCCGGTCCGAACGACCCGCCCGATTCCCATGAACCGCGGCGCCTAGAGTGATACAGCCCGACCTTTAGTTCGTCGCCAACGACAAACAACTTAGGATAAGGACACGACTGACACATACGTCACCCGACCGACTGACAAAGCGCCCCCTGACGGTTGAGCCGACTGACGGTTAGCGCTTTCGTCCCTGACATCCCGACAAAAGCACCCCTTGGCCGTTGTGCCGCCTGACAAAAGCAGGTCAGGAACTCCTGTTCCCGACATCCTTGTCCGAAGCTTCCGCTGACAACCGAGCCAGCTCAGCACGTCTAGTCAACATGCCAGATCAGCCCCGCCTAGTCATCTCCCGACAGGTATAAAAACCCCCCCTTCCCTTACGGTGAGGGGGTTGGAAAATTCTCTCTCAATCTATCATTCACACACGATAACAAAGGTCGTCCATATCTTTGTTCTCCCACTTATAGCTCGCCACGTACGGTCGACACACCGTTAGTCCGACCGGCGTGTCTAGCCCCCGTTTTAAGTCCTATTACTGACTTAGGCATCGGAGGGGCTAAGGGTTGAACCCCAACCCTACCCTTCTGACGAGTTGTTCGTGCTGCAGGAAAGCTCGCCCCTTGACCAAAGTCAACTTCGGCCTCCTGCCATCCAACCTTTCTCTGCTGCATCCGATGAGATTCGACCCCGTGATCACCACCGGCGACGGGTCCAACTTCTTCACCCCACTAATCACTTGTAAAACAGCCTACCTAAACCTTCTTCTCCATATAACCACCGTGCCCTTGGTTCCCCATAATACAAATTCATTGTACGCGAGTTCCACCTCGTAACAACAGTGACATGCTATGTTTGATAAAACAAAACAACATCGAACCTAATACCAGATTAGGGTAGTCCCTTTGTTTTGTAAATCATTTCATTAAAACGTTCAATTAAATGATTTTCATAAAAAGACAATGTTGAATTGTTTTATTAAAATCCTAATTAGATTGGGGTAGCAAGTTGAACGTAGAACCTTATAGTTGATAATGACTTAATAAAAGCTGTTCAACCAATCTGGAAAATTTTGAATTTTAGGATCCACTAGTTGATAAGGATTAACTAGTTCTCTTAATTAAAAGCCATTTAGTTGTTTGGAAAACATAAGATTGATGACAACTCCTTCAATGGATCATGATGTCAGTCAATGTGCTTGGCTAAAGTTTTTGGACCAACCTAGCTAGACTGGGTAACAAGTGGTCCTGGCTTAGTCAATTCCCTGGCCGCGTCCGCTGGACCGCAAGGAGTCGATTCATGACTATGTAAGTCCATCGACTATACCTAAGTCAATATGATAATAATCTTGTTCAAGATAAATCGTAGCCCTCCTTGTTTTAGGAGTTGGCAACTGTAAGAAACATGTTTCGGTTGTTGAGCTACACTCAAGCCGTGACATGTCAATCTTATAGAAACCGATTTCTAGATTGACATCTTAACCTAGCTGAAACTGTTGTCTCATCCCTCGAGCTTTGGCGTAAGTCTAACCAAGAATGTAGTCTAAGACCTGACCCAAACCGGCGCGTCGTGCATACACCGAGCAAAGGGGCAAGTCAGGCTAGACACGAAAACAAGGGTCCGACTAGGCTAGCCATTGTGATCCGGTTTAGCACACTCATGATCACAAATGACTAGGGGTAAAATCGATAGGGAATCATAGTAAATATGATTGACGACGAGTTCGTCTACCGACTGCAGAGTCGGACAACTTGTTGAGATACACTCAAGGTTGTCAGACTCAGGGTAGTCGGATCCCTCTCTCACAAATGTTATTTTATAATAAATTGTTTATTATTATGGCTTTAAATAAATTTAGTGGGAGAATATAGTTTTATTAAAACCATTAAAACTATACTACGAACATATACTAACTAAAGTATCTATAAAATGCAGAATGGACTCAGGTCTAAAATACATGGTAGAAAAGAACGTGCTGGATGGAACCAACTACAAAGACTGGCTTAGGAACATTAAGTTGGTCCTTTCCCTAGCTGGGATTGGATACATATTGTTCGAGGACGCTCGGAGAAGCCCGATGAGGATTCGACCCACGAAGAGAAATAAGCCTTCAAGTTGTACCAGAGGGATGCAGAGAAGGCAAGATGCCTTACTCTAGCTTCGATGACCAACGAATTGCAAAGGAAGCATGAACATATGGATGTTCAGAGCATACTCCTTAATGCACAAGAGTTGTATGGCAAGCGATCCAGAGCTGCCAAGTTCGAAGCTACTAGCAACCTCTGGGGCACAAAGATGACTACAGGGCCCGTACAAGATCATGTTATCAAGATGATCGGGTACGTAGAGGATGCCGTCCAGTTAGGATTTGTCCTGGACAATGAGATGTCCACGGACATTATCCTAAAGTCTTTAACTCCTGAGTTCAAGCCCTTTATAACTGGCTTTATAATGAACGGCCTTGAGACGGATCTTCCTGGTCTCCTCAATATGCTCCGGCAATTTGAGGAGATTGAGAAGAAGCCGATTGCACTGGCTGTTGGCTCTGCTACTTCCGACCAGCTGAAAGGCAAAGGAAAGAAGAGGAAGGTCCCACAACCTGCGAAGGCTAAGAATGGGAAGAAGAAGAATAAAGGGCCCCGTCGAAATCTGAGTGCTTCCATTGCCACAAGATTGGCCACTGGAAGAGGAACTGCAAGATCTATCTTGCAGAGAAGAAGAAGGGGCATACTGATGCCTCTACCTCAGGTACAAATTAAATTCAATTAAATGCAATTATTTCCATTCATATAGTATGAGATACTTATAGACATCTGTGTAATGTATACAGGTGGCTGATAAGAACCGGCGATTGGAGAAGTACGGAGATCGGTCGGCAATCAAAGCAACAGTTGCTGCTGGGACTGCTCAAAGACTTCTGGAGACGATGATCGTGATGGAGATGATATTTTTCTTACTTGAATAAAATGTATCATCTTTAAGGTTTATTTTTGATAAACAAGTTAAGGTTCTTTTCATGAACCCGTTGTTTTGGAATGGATGTCTCGTTTGTTGCAATTGAAATTGAATCGGCTTAAATTCTGTGGATGTGGTTTTTCTGTGATGGTTGCGTATATTCTCGAATAATAATGCATAGCTTCGATAATATTGTTTTTGGAGCTGACTAAATGTTAAAAGTCAATCAGTAGTTAAGTGTAGGTTCCAGGGGGCGTATAAATTGTGTGCGATCACAATAATACGCATATCAAGATTAATTCTTGATTATCTGCATTTAGTTATCAAAAGAGTTAATACTAAATGTGGTTAAAGGAATAAGTACAGTGTAGGACGTTTTGATTGAACGAGTCAATGTCAAGATTCCTTAAAGCGATCTTGACTTGACTCATTCGTCAAACCGAACCTGACACTTGTGCATTCCATCTGAGGCACTTACCAAATGGTTATTTTTGCACATAAATCTAAATATGATTTAGTTATTATGTTGCAGTAATTTAACCAGGTAATTCTTAAAGTCAGTGGGAGCGAGCTCATATACTTAGTTCCGGTTTTCGGACTAAGTAAAAAAGGATATTTCACTTTAATGAATCTTCTATATAAATCATTAAGTCAAATTTTTTTTGATTTAATCGTATATATATAGAGACTTAGGGTGTCAAATATGTACTTGACATATTGACACAATAAAGTGGAGTGTGCTAGAACTGACTTACGGAAATGATAGACCCCACATCTAAATCGTATAAGCTAAGTGTTAGCTATACAAAGTTAGGAAAATTGATCCAGATCATTTTTCCAAAGGATCTACCCTGTGTGATCAAGAGATGTAATTTCAATCCATTAAAATTCGTTATAGATACTTGTTAGTAGAACCATTCTTAGGTTTGCCATATCAAATGTCAAAGTGACTGATATGCTATAACGGTATGAGATACCGAGATAAATAGCCTAAGTGCAAGTGGGAGATGTAGGAAGATATATGCCCATGGGGCAATTTATCTTGATTGTACGTCTTGTTCATACCATACATGGTGCGTATTATTCTAAGTATAAAATCATTTGTTTTAATATACTTAGATAATATCCATAGACTTATAGTTAGGTCCTTACATATCTAGATGAGATCTCAATTATGAGTAAGTAAGAGACCGAATAGAAACGTAAGTCTAAAACGGTTCGTGATCATAGATGTGTCGAGAACTGGATATCGACACATCGGATAGATCACTGTGTCTTCGTCTTACCTTCGGGTAATGATGATCTCATAGTCATTCGACTTGCTGAAATCGGAGACGAGACACAGGTGCTCATTGGAGAATGAGTTCACTGAACGACCAAGTTAGAGTTATTAAATGGTTAACTTTAATGATCTGTCTTTAATAACTTTAGGGTGATGATAGGTTAGTTGATCCTTAAGACCTGAAGTCATCTGTACCAACCTGTGAGCGGACGGTGTAGCTTAGACCCATGATCTAGCTTCGAGGACCAGTCCTGATGAAAGATCTTAGGTTGGGTTGCACTTGAAGCTCTCGAGGTGAGTAAATGACTAAGATGGGATTCATCACTTCCATTAAAGGGAAGTTAGTGTTACAGGCTCAGTACGGTCTTTATGTTAATCCTTGGCCGGGGTACGTTGCAAGTAGTACAACGTGTATACAATAAAGACCGCCGTATACTGACCAATGTTGTCTAATAGGGTTGACAGAAAACCATACCCTAGACCAACAATAAACACAGTCTTGACGAAGGGATTTTAGCTAACGGCATTCATCACTGACACAGCCAATGCAAACCCTATGATACTTTTGTCAAAGGATCGATCACGTTATGATGACTCTGAAACAGGGACGACAGCTACTGCTCGTGGTGACCGTCGTCTAGGGGTTTCGAGCCCCAACATGTAGTAAAGTCAGGCTGTAGGGTCTCACACCGAGTAGTGTTCGTGTCTTAGTAATAGGAATATAGAAGGGTAAATGACACTAAAATACCCCAACGTTTGGGGCTTTGTCAAGTATATACCTTATCGTTTACTTTGGTAAATTTTGATACCCAAAACTCATTTTTGCTAACGGGGGACTTTTTTTGTAACGTTGGACCGTTATGCCCCTGAACTAAATAAAAGGGTAACTGATTTGATGTCGAGGCTTAACCGTGCAACGAAGGAAGCTGCGGCAAATGCTAGGGGGAAAATTGGGGGAAAGATCAGGAATCCATGAAATTGAAGAGAAATCGCGGGCATGAAGGTCATCAGAAGCAAGAGGGCCGGAAGAGGGGCTGCTGGTGGGCGTGGCTAGAAGAAGCTTGAAGAGAGGTGAAGAAGATTGTGATAAAGCTCACGATGGTGAGTAATTTTTCTTTTTTTTGGAAATATGTGTAAATTTAAAACGGGAAATGATTTATTTCTATGGATTATGTTAAAATTTCAGATGCTTGGAAGATTAAGCTGTTGATTGGTCGGAGGTAGAAGAAATAGAGTAAATTGGAAATTTGTAGGTTAGCTAAATTGGAAATTTTCAGATGCATGGGAAGTATGTTAATTAAAGCACAAATGATGTAAGTAGTTAGCTAAGTAGTAGAATTTGCCAAGACTTAAAGAAATTAGCAACATTCAACTGCTTGATGCTGGGAGAGTAAATTTTTGAGTAAATTAGAAACATTGAACTGCTTGATGATTGAGTAATATTTTTCAATAATTAGATAAGATAATTATGCTAATTATGGAATATGCAACATGCAACATGGTATATGTGATACAATGACATGCAACATGGTATATGTGACACAATGAGTACCCTGCTAATTGGCAACATTCAACAGAAGCAATTATATATGTGCACAATAATATCCTATATGTGCAAAATAATTTGTTATGCTAAATTATGCATATTATACACCTTGTTAAATGGTTTTTTTTTTGCAGAGCCACAAAGTTAATTTGAAGATACATCATGGGGGCCTGTTGAGACTTGGTTATGAAGGGGGTTATGAGGGTGGGCAGCAGGTATTTTACACAGACTGTGTTGTTGGATTGTTGTCATTGGACAATATAAAAATGCTGATAAAGGAGTTGGGACATAAAGGAAGGTGCTTCATATACTACAAGCCTTGGAGAAAGGATTTTAGTTGGTGCATGAGAATAGATGATGATGAGAAGGCATCAACAATATTGAACTTGCAGGGGAGTAGAACTGTTGACTTGTATGTTGCACATGAACTTGAAGGGCAGCAAATAGAAGATAGTTACACTGCAAAATATGGCATTGTTGACTTGACTGAGTCAGAAGGGGAGGACACAGATGGTAGGAATAAGGCTGGAAGGGGAAGGAGGAGGGAAGCAGAGATTCATTTTGAACATGATAATGTATGTCCATCTTCAGTACCAAATGAGGAGGGAAGCACAGAGGAAACTGTCAAGGGAAAGGAGGCTGAAACTTGGACAAGTATGATGCAAACTGCAGACTCATATGTTGCTGAAATGTGTGAGGAAATTGATGTTAACCCCAGCTGTCCATACTCACTACAAACTGATTTTGATGAGGCACTGGATGAGGCAACAGGACATATAGAAAAAGACCAGTTGGATGAGGGATTGGCTGAGGCAACAGTGCAAACAGGCCATAATGAAAAAGAACATGTTGATGAGGGAATGGTTGAGACAACAGTACAAACACAAGAAGATGAGCCAACAGAAGAGGCAACATTACATAAAGAACAAGAGCTATTAGTTGAAGCATTAGATGAGCCAACAGAAGAGGCAGTAACAGAGCAGGTAGATAAGGAGCTGGAGGAGGGAACAGTACATAAAGAACAAGAGCAATTAGCTAAAGCATTAGATGAGCCAACAGTTGATGAAGCACAATGTTGCATGAAGGGTTCACTACTGGAGCCACCACAAGAAGATAATGATGAGTCAAGGGCCACTGCAACAGAGGGGGCATCACCAATGGATGGAGTACATGGAGAACACAACAATGAGACATGGAGTGAATTTGACTATGAACCTACAGATGAGGATGATGCAGATGATGAATACAATGATGAGTCAAGGGCCAATGCAACAGAGGGGACATCACCAATTGATGGAATACAGGGAGAAGACAACAATGAGTCAGAGACTGATTCTGAATATGAACCTACAGATGAGGATGATGCAGATGATGAAGGTGGAAGTAGTGAAGATGATGTAGGAGTGGTGGATGAAATAATGGCTGAAGAAGATGCTGAATTAACTGTGCATCCCAGCCATAGGAAGACTGATGGAATGCATGTATATGGAGGCCCTGAATGTGAACCACAAAATGAATGGGCAACAGATTCAGATGACTCTGATGTGATTAGGAGCATGCAAGGCAGTGAAGATGAGATGCACATCAGAGGGGGACATGTTGTTCAGAAGGTGGATTTGGATAACCCTCAATTGGATGTTGGCATGAAGTTTGCCACACCAAATGAATTTAGGGAGTTGTTGAGGGAGCATGCCATTAGAAATGGCTATGACTTTACATTCAAGAAGAATGAGGGCTGGAGAATAAGTGTAGAATGCATTAACAAGTGTGGTTGGGTGTGTTCAGGATCAGGGGATAGAAACAGAGAGACTTTTATAGTGAAGAAGCTTACAAAGCATGTAGAGTGCCATGTTGTTAGGAGCAATTCTCAAGTGACCTCCCCATGGATTGCCAAAAAGTATGTTGAGCACTTCAGAGACCAACCACAGATGCCAATTCATGTGTTGAGAAAGTTTCTGAGTAGAGACTTTGGCCTTGACATTAAGTAAGATAACAAGTTATACAGGGCCAGGAGATTTGCAAATGCATATATTGAAGGATCTTACAAGAAACAGTTCAAACAACTGTGGAACTACTCTCATGCACTTTTGCAGAGGAACCCTGGGACTTATTGCAAGATTAGGACAAGGCCAAGTGAGAATGAGGATGAACCCATTTTTGATGGAATTTTTATCACATACCCATGTCAGTTCAAGGGTTTCAAAGATGGATGTAGACCTTTTATTGGCCTGGATGGAACTTTCTTGAAGACAGAAATTGGAGGAGTGCTGTTGAGTGCAACCAGTCGTGATGGGAACAATGAAATGTTTCCACTGGCCTTAGCTATTGTCACAAATGAATCTAAAGACACATGGACTTGGTTTTTAACGTGCTTGCTTGAGGCTCTTGATGTTAACAATGATCAGCAGTTCACATTCATTTCTGATAGACAGAAGGTACAGTTACTACTTACTATGTATACTGCATTACATGAATACAAGCAAGTTTTTATGACTAGAATTGTGGTTTTTACTTGGTTTTTTCTTGCAGTAATTGATTACTGCAGTAATTGAATACACTTACTACACTTACTTGGTTTATTACTACATTTCTAAATGTGGTTTTTTGTGTAGGGATTGTTGGAGACATTTAAAGATATATTGCCTACAGCACACCATAGATTTTGTGATACTTTCGAGAACTCTGCCTTCATCCCCTTTTATAGGATTCGGAGCTTCTCCAAAAACGTCGTCAATGACGTCTTGTAAAGAGTGATCGGGAAGGGGGAATGAATTTGAGAAAGAGAAAAAATCCAATACAGCAGCCCATGTGATGTTGGACTTTTCAACATTTTTTGGTCAGCAGCGGGACTCTTCAATTCTCCCTCTCCAGCTGCATCCAAAATGATTGTCATTTAACAACATCCCAGCTATGTCTCTGCACAGCTCTAGGTTTTTCAGTGTCACCACTTTCGTGAACATGTTTCTTGCTCAGATCCAAAGCATTTAGCTATCATAATGTATCTTGTACATTTTCTGCTTGATTCCTAACTCTTGAATAAATCGCTTTAACTAAAACATTTCTTTACCTGCTTCTGTGATTGCAAGATACTCCGCCTCTGTTGTGGATAGCACAACACACTTCTGCAACCTTGACTGTCATGACACAGCTCCCCCCCGCAAAAGTGTAGAGAAAACATGATGTAGATTTTCTACTATCAAGATCTCCAGCCATTTCTGAATCTGTATAGCCCTCCAAGATTAAATCAGCTACTTGATGTGTCCATATTTTCCATGTTTTTATCGCATAGTTTCATAGCATTTTGATCGGCCAAGTTCACATTTTAATATTTTGTCGCGCTTTTTGTTGAGTATTGGACTCTCCACCTTGATTTTGATGATGATCAAACACAAATCATTGTGACTAACTCTTGTGATTTGATTTGGATTCAATATTACATATTTAACCCCCCATTTAGCCCTATTATGTGCTCATGTGATGCTACATTGTTCTTTAATTTATACGTATTTTGTACACAATTACTTATTAGAGAAAACACTCTATTTGAGCACAAAACAGCAATTAACGGAGTATTTCTGCACTTTTTATATTTTTCCTAGCTTGGTCTCGATCTCACGATTCCAACGACTATTTATTTGTATTTTTCTGACATCTGTGCTAATTACTGTGTATTTTTGAATGCAGAATACAGTTTAAATGAGGAAATACGGTCGAAATACAGCACTAAATATGAAATACGGTCGCCGCCGTACGTATACGCTCCGCAGCGCAGGCCACGTGGCTCTATCTCTGCCGCCAATTCACCATCGAGCGGCTCAGAGTGATGCGACGACGCGGCGCAAACAGGACCGTCGATCGTTCATCGAACGGTCCCCATCGAGATCGAGCGAAGCAGCGAAAAGCGTTGAGGCAGCTGAATATCGACCGTCCGATCAAGATCCAACCGCTCCGTTGCGTCCCCGAATCAAATGAGCAGATGATCAAGAGCGGGCCACGTGACCGGCGTTTGGTCGCTGATCCCATATCCAACGGCCTACAATGATCCCGCCTGAAGCAAAAGAGCTGGCTACGTGGCTCCATGTGGGCCATCGATGCACGATCGAACGGCCATAGCGGAATCCAACGCTAACTCGAAGCGATGCGGGTTTGCACGAATCTCAAAGCCCACGTGGCGTGCCCACAGTCGATCCCGCCAGAATCTAACGGCCTACATTTGATGCGGCTGTTTGGTGCGGGCTTAAGCGATAATGGGTACGGTTTTGGACCCGTTAAGCCCAATAAACCCGCAATGCCTATTATATAAGCGTATTCTAGGGTTTTTGGGCGTATTATTGGCGTATTGGAGCATCTAGGAGCCGAATTTTCCCTCTGAAAAATTCTGTAAATTTCCAGAGGCTATTCTTCAGTTTTCCAGAGAGTTTGGAGTCTTAGCTTGGAGTTTTGGTGATATTTTCTTAAACTCATACCCCGTATTTAGGTGTTTTCTATGGTATTTTGCTATGAACTTGAAGTATTTGGCTATGAAACTAGTTTATTATTGCATTATGAGTAGCTAATTCTTATTTGTGCATGGTATGGAGTAGTTAGGGGATGTGAATCGTATTTGTTTGTTTGAATATCATTGTTCGTAAGCGTTTATGTCGCTAAATTTGTAATTTTTACTATCAAATCCGCTTTTTCATCTTCCAAAAGAAGTGATTAGGTTGATGATCACCCCAAAAGGGCGAGCTTTGATCTATCCAAAAGAGAGTTTCATACCGTATTCGTAGGATTATAATTTTAGCGACTATTTAATTCATATTGTGCTTGAATCCCCAAAAGGGTATCTTCCGATGAATCGCTCCCAAAAGGAGGATTTATTGAGTTATATTTGATCAACCAACGTATACGAATCACTGATCCTAACGAACCCATACCATGTGCATACTTCTCATTGTTATTTTCACGAATTTTCATTGTTCGTATCGTTCACATATTCACAATTCACCATCAAACTCATTCACACCATCTCCATTTAAAGTGTTTAGTTTCTCTACGTAGATTTTCTATTTGATTTAAGTTTGTGGTTTCAACAGATTTCTCCCGAGGATTCGACATCTGGACTTCCAGATTATACTACTTGTACGGACTCTTGCGCTTGAGAGAAGCACCTTTTCGGAGCCCACCAAGTTTTTGGCACCGTTGCCGGGGAGAACGGTTTGTTACTACGGTTTATCTCATTCAGAGGACCTTCGGTGAGATCTTTTCACTTTATTGTATATAATTTTTGTTTGCTTTTATATAAAAAAAAAATATTTGTGCTAGTTTATGTGGCATATGACTCCTAGGACACATAGGTTGACTCGACGTTTTGATATGGCTAATAATAATATGGATGAAAATTTTAGCAACAACAACGAAAATAATGTGCAACCTGGAGTACCTAGGACTTTAAAAGATTTACTCAGACCCACTAGGACTAGCACTGCTTCATGCTTTGTTTTACCTAACGATGCAAATTCTTTCAATTTTAAACCTGGGGTGATCCAACTCTTACCCACCTTTCATGGGTTAGACAAGGAAAATCCATATCTTCATATTAAAGGATTTGAAGAGGTATGCTTGACATGCTTTGATGGGAAAACTGGCGAGGACACGGTATATCTTAAACTGTAATGACCCTACTTTTCATATACGCGTATTTGTACGTATTTTTGACATAGATACGTCCGTATATTTTTGGGAAGTATGCCCATATTTTTCTTTTAATTATTTGATGTAGGAATTTATTTTAAAAGATTTTAAACTCATCTTTTGAATTAGTAAATAGGAGTATTTGGATGAATACTTGTATTTATGGTGTATATGGTATTTCAACATGTATTTTTATTTTTGCAAAATACAAATTCCAAAATTGTTTTACCATGACACCTTAGCTTATTAGGTGTCATCTTACTAATTAAGAAGGAGACACATGGCTTAGACTTTGACTAAATGAAAGGATGAGAGGGTTTTAGGGAGACCTAAAATCTAGGCAAAGAAAAAACAAAAAAAAAACATGAAAATCCAATATTCTCTCACTCTCCCTCTCCTTCCCAATTCTGGCCAAAATTTTGTCTCCCCCTCTTTCACTCATTTGCTTCATTTTTCTCTCCACCAAGAACTCTTCCAAGCACCCCTCTCATTCCTCATCATTCCTCCATCAAAATTCATCTCAAAAATCATCCCAAATCCATCTTTAGAAGCCTATTTGGAGCTTGAAGATAGGAGATTGAAGAAGGAGGCCCAAGAATTCTTCAAGGACTAAGAAGGGCCAAGGAAAGTTTGGAGGACTTTGGAGGTAGAAATTCCTTTCACTTAGGTAGAATTTAGTTTTAGGACAAGGAGATTTGAGTTAACTTTTTCATGCTGAAATTTGATCCAGAAAAACTGAAACTTTGACTAAATTCTGGGGTTAATTGGCTAATGGGAATGCTTTGGAAATTTTATATGTTGGGTATCTCATTGTTATGAACAACTTTCATTCAGATCATTTTGCCAAATTCTAACTGTATGATTTTATAAAAATTCGGATATGCACACTGGTTTTCAATCAAAACTGTTCTGAAATTCCAGTATTTTTATTCTCTGTTAAACTGAGAATATCTCCCAACGAAGATGAAAGAAAAATATGGAAAAAATATATGTTACTCATATTGTAGTCCTTAATAACTTTCATGTTTACAAGTTTTGCAAATTCTGACTGAAAACTAGGGTAAAAATTCAGTTTCTAAAACTGGTCTGTTTTTAGACAGTTTTGACACCTTTCAGTAAATCGAGTAGAACTCCATGCACACTTAATGAAATGAGATGTTCTTAGTGCCGTTGGAAAGCTGACTTCAAGATCTTTAACCTGTGATTTTTTTTAGATTTTAATTCGGTGTGTAACTTGTAGAAAAATGGACTTGAACTGAACTCAGTTTCTGGTTCAGAATTCTGAAATTATACCTGTTAGGAGAAAATCCACCATAAATCACATATGTCAACTGAGCTTATGAAAATTGGTCAGTGAAAGGAAAACACTCATATCTACAACTTTCGTGAAGGGACCAGACACCAATTCTGACTGTAGATAGGCTCAAAGTGATATTCTTTCTGCTGTAACAGTTTTTGACAGATTCATATGCTAATTTTACTTAGTACTATCATGGCGTAGTTTTGTTTCAAGTTAAGTTGATTTGTGCTAATCATGTTCTCAATGACATGCTATTGATACATATAATTATGCAGATGTTTCATGAAATATTCGTTATGTTAATAATGTTTAAGTTCAATTTGTTTATGCTTTTGTGCTCACATTCGTATATTCATAACGATGAGTTTGTAATGATATTCCTTGCAATTCTTTAATTGAGATGATGATGATGATGATGATGATGATATTTGTTAAAAGTTGGTTAAAAGCGGTATTCAAGTCCGCTAGATGATTCGTTGACAGACGAAGTAATATCTTGAAAACTGAGAGTGAGAATGAGGAATGTATCAGTCCTCCTAAAGGAGGGTGACACGGGTTTGGGGGAAAACGGGTAAACCTTAGGAGTTAAGGAGCGGACATATGATATGAATTCTCACCCGCTGTATCACTCCCGGAAGGGCGAGTTGAAAGGGTTGGAGAGGCCGCTGGTGTACCCGTGATGCACCATGACGGTAATTGATGGTTTACTCCGTTTGTCCCACAGAAAAACCGAGCAGGTCTCGCTCTAGTGCCTTGCCCCGTTCGGGCATAGAGTTGCGAGAGGCCCCCTCCGGTGCCCGTGTTGCTGGTTGGGGTACCACTTTTTCACCCACCCTGGGTGAAGTCCGCCTCCTTAGCGTCCTACGGTTTACACGGGTTCCAAATATGTGAATCAACAACTTATTGCAATTGTCTTTAATTTATGAATGTTATCTCATGTCTCCTTATTTTGTTTACTTTAATGCTATTGTCTCATGGTAACATGTTCTTATGATTCTTTTCAATATCTGCATTTCATAATATGGTTTCGTATGCATGTTTTGCAAGTTCTTATAACTAAGTTTGCATGTTGGAATGTGATCACTTTTATGCACCATAAACCTTACTTGTTAGACCACCCTCCCCTAGATGGGTAGACCAATTCTAAAACTGGGTCCTACTAGAGTGTTAGGAATTTCTACTGGGTCACGCGTTGACGTGTCCCCGTTGACTTTCAGGACATGTGGGTTGGAGGTTGGAGATAGCGGCTGGAGCTTCGGAGTTGGTGATCAGTTGTAGTATTGGGTGGTGAGGGGTATGATGAGAGACTTGTACTTTTTGGTGTTTCTTTTTGGGTGGACCTGTGTACTTAGAGTTGTGAATATGAAGATGTTGGTGTATGTATAAGATGTATCCATGTATCAATAAAATGGAATATTGTACTTTTGTTATTTTCTCAGTGTTTTTATCTGTGATGGAGTTTTACTTGTACTTCCCAGCACGTGCGTAGTACCTGCAGCATTCTTTTGTTCTCTTCCTTTCTCTCTTTCTACGTAACACTCGTTGATCTAGGAATACTTGGGACGGATTCGTACTTCCCGGGTATCCTGGAGAGCGGGTCGTTACAGTTGGTGGCCCATGCAGGTCTCCGCACTGCGGCGTGCGTAAGGATAGTGCGAGTAATGCTCCATAAGGGTAGTTGTGTCCTAAGGTGGGTAGGTGATCAGCCTTAGGGTAAAACCCTGGTATTAGGAAACCCAATGTACAGAGCTCCCTGAGGTTAAGCATGGGTAGTTGTTTGTATATACATATACATGTAGGGATGGGTATGTGTTTGCATGGATATAAAAGTATTTTAGTGTATTCACTTGTATTTCTATAGTTATGTGTCTATAAATATATATGTAAATAAGATACACTATAGATACGAGTATGACTACTTATGTGTATTCTTGTAATTTATAACATAGGTGTGTGTATAGTAATGTTGTTTGTATGGATTGAGGTGAATGTAGTATTTGATGAGTGAAATTATGTGTAAGACATATTATCTGTGCAAGAGAGTATTATGTATTATCTATGTGGTAATCTATACTTAGATTATATTTGGGGGTGTATATGTATGAATAAATGGATGTATATAGAGCTGTAAGTATGTTTACTAAAGTATGATGCATTAAAGTGATTTTAGAAGATATATTTGTATATGTGGTGTCTAATTGATGAGTGTATATATACGGAGTATCTATGTGAATATGTATTGGTGTGCAAAAAAATTTATGTTATATGTGTTGGTATATGGATGTTTGTTGGTAAGTGTAAGTGGAAGTATATTTGAATGTATAAAAGTGTATGATGGTATACATAAGTATAATTGTATGTGTATGCGTACTATAAATGTGGTTGTGTAAATTGACATAGTGAGATACGTATGTATGAATATAGCTGCAATGGGATGTGTACCATAAGTAGTGTGTGAAATATATTGTCTTACTAAATGGTGTGTATAGATATACATAAGTAGGTATGCCAAGTTATACAATATTGGTATGTATTTATATATCATGTGATGATATGTGAGTGTAGCATATGAATAGGATTTATATGTATTGTGTATACAAGAGAGAGTGTGTGTGTGTATATACATATACTGAATTAATATAATCCTTGTGCTATAGTATATATATATAGTGTCACATGTATATATATACTGTATTGAATATGTGTTACGTTGACTGCTTGTATGTAAGTATATTTGTGCACTGTATAAGTGGTTAAATATAGATTTACGTGAATGAATATTGGATATGAACACATTTGTATGTATTCTTGTATATATGAAGTGAGTATGTACTAGAAGGTTGATATACTATACATACATGCTGACAGGACTATTTACTATAGTGATATATACTGTGTACATCCTAGCGTTCGAACTATCATATATATTTGTCTATATAATTGTTAGTGTTCATACTTATGTGCTTAAGTGATATATTTGCGTATGCTTACCCACTTGATATGAGGTGCATCATATCAATGTGTATCATTATTGGTGTATGATTATTTACCATAAATGCATCAATAATTGGATTTACCTACTTATGTATGTATGTATAAGTATGCTAACTCTGTGACTTATGAGTATGGTGTGTTTAAATATCGTGTGAACATGTATGTATGTAAATATATATAAATATAAGGAGTGTGTGATTACCTATAGAGATGTATGTATTTAGATATATCTATATGTATCCATGTAATGGCATATGTCTTTGATCATATACTTGTGTGAATCTTTATGTAAGCACATATGTGTTGAGTGAACAAGTGTATAAATATTGGTGTGTATATTAATGACTTGGGTGTATCTATACATGTTTCTACTTATTGCTATGTACGACATTGATACATGTGTCCATGTGTATAAGTGTACTAGCATGGGTGTACATATTAGTCTTTATATATGTGAGTATTCTCATGCAATATAGATATATTTGTGAGTACATGGATGAATGTGGAATGTATAGTACTATGTATGTATTATGATGATTTGTCTATGTGTATACCTATATTCTTGGATAAGAATGTGTATATATATGTTTATAATCTATGGTATAGTGCATGTATACATGCGTGTATAGTATATACATATAGCGTTATTTGTGTTTCTAGGGTAGGGAACCCCTTATACTATTCAGTCTCCGGTCAGACCTTTAGCATAGAAAGTCCGAGGGCGGACTTGGTTATTAAGGTGGGTAGAATGTAATGACCCTACTTTTCATATACGCGTATTTGTACGTATTTTTGACATAGATACGTCCGTATATTTTTGGGAAGTATGCCCATATTTTTCTTTTACTTATTTGATGTAGGAATTTATTTTAAAAGATTTTAAACTCATCTTTTGAATTAGTAAATAGGAGTATTTGGATGAATACTTGTATTTATGGTGTATATGGTATTTCAACATGTATTTTTATTTTTACAAAATACAAATTCCAAAATTGTTTTACCATGACACCTTAGCTTATTAGGTGTCATCTTGCTAATTAATAAGGAGACACATGGCTTAGACTTTGACTAAATGAAAGGATGAGAGGGTTTTAGGGAGACCTAAAATCTAGGCAAAGAAAAAACAAAAAAAAACATGAAAATCCAATATTCTCTCACTCTCCCTCTCCTTCCCAATTCTGGCCAAAATTTTGTCTCCCCCTCTTTCACTCATTTGCTTCATTTTTCTCTCCACCAAGAACTCTTCCAAGCACCCCTCTCATTCCTCATCATTCCTCCATCAAAATTCATCTCAAAAATCATCCCAAATCCATCTTTAGAAGCCTATTTGGAGCTTGAAGATAGGAGATTGAAGAAGGAGGCCCAAGAATTCTTCAAGGACTAAGAAGGGCCAAGGAAAGTTTGGAGGACTTTGGAGGTAGAAATTCCTTTCACTTAGGTAGAATTTAGTTTTAGGACAAGGAGATTTGAGTTAACTTTTTCATGCTGAAATTTGATCCAGAAAAACTGAAACTTTTACTAAATTCTGGGGTTAATTGGCTAATGGGAATGCTTTGGAAATTTTATATGTTGGGTATCTCATTGTTATGAACAACTTTCATTCAGATCATTTTGCCAAATTCTAACTGTATGATTTTATAAAAATTCGGATATGCACACTGGTTTTCAATCAAAACTGTTCTGAAATTCCAGTATTTTTATTCTCTGTTAAACTGAGAATATCTCCCAACGAAGATGAAAGAAAAATATGGAAAAAATATATGTTACTCATATTGTAGTCCTTAATAACTTTCATGTTTACAAGTTTTGCAAATTCTGACTGAAAACTAGGGTAAAAATTCAGTTTCTAAAACTGGTCTGTTTTTAGACAGTTTTGACACCTTTCAGTAAATCGAGTAGAACTCCATGCACACTTAATGAAATGAGATGTTCTTAGTGCCGTTGGAAAGCTGACTTCAAGATCTTTAACCTGTGATTTTTTTTAGATTTTAATTCGGTGTGTAACTTGTAGAAAAATGGACTTGAACTGAACTCAGTTTCTGGTTCAGAATTCTGAAATTATACCTGTTAGGAGAAAATCCACCATAAATCACATATGTCAACTGAGCTTATGAAAATTGGTCAGTGAAAGGAAAACACTCATATCTACAACTTTCGTGAAGGGACCAGACACCAATTCTGACTGTAGATAGGCTCAAAGTGATATTCTTTCTGCTGTAACAGTTTTTGACAGATTCATATGCTAATTTTACTTAGTACTATCATGGCGTAGTTTTGTTTCAAGTTAAGTTGATTTGTGCTAATCATGTTCTCAATGACATGCTATTGATACATATAATTATGCAGATGTTTCATGAAATATTCGTTATGTTAATAATGTTTAAGTTCAATTTGTTTATGCTTTTGTGCTCACATTCGTATATTCATAACGATGAGTTTGTAATGATATTCCTTGCAATTCTTTAATTGAGATGATGATGATGATGATGATGATGATATTTGTTAAAAGTTGGTTAAAAGTGGTATTCAAGTCCGCTAGATGATTCGTTGACAGACGAAGTAATATCTTGAAAACTGAGAGTGAGAATGAGGAATGTATCAGTCCTCCTAAAGGAGGGTGACACGGGTTTGGGGGAAAACGGGTAAACCTTAGGAGTTAAGGAGCGGACATATGATATGAATTCTCACCCGCTGTATCACTCCCGGAAGGGCGAGTTGAAAGGGTTGGAGAGGCCGCTGGTGTACCCGTGATGCACCATGACGGTAATTGATGGTTTACTCCGTTTGTCCCACAGAAAAACCGAGCAGGTCTCGCTCTAATGCCTTGCCCTGTTCGGGCATAGAGTTGCGAGAGGCCCCCTCCGGTGCCCGTGTTGCTGGTTGGGGTACCACTTTTTCACCCACCCTGGGTGAAGTCCGCCTCCTTAGCGTCCTACGGTTTACACGGGTTCCAAATATGTGAATCAACAACTTATTGCAATTGTCTTTAATTTATGAATGTTATCTCATGTCTCCTTATTTTGTTTACTTTAATGCTATTGTCTCATGGTAACATGTTCTTATGATTCTTTTCAATATCTGCATTTCATAATATGGTTTCGTATGCATGTTTTGCAAGTTCTTATAACTAAGTTTGCATGTTGGAATGTGATCACTTTTATGCACCATAAACCTTACTTGTTAGACCACCCTCCCCTAGATGGGTAGACCAATTCTAAAACTGGGTCCTACTAGAGTGTTAGGAATTTCTACTGGGTCACGCGTTGACGTGTCCCCGTTGACTTTCAGGTCATGTGGGTTGGAGGTTGGAGATAGCGGCTGGAGCTTCGGAGTTGGTGATCAGTTGTAGTATTGGGTGGTGAGGGGTATGATGAGAGACTTGTACTTTTTGGTGTTTCTTTTTGGGTGGACCAGTGTACTTAGAGTTGTGAATATGAAGATGTTGGTGTATGTATAAGATGTATCCATGTATCAATAAAATGGAATATTGTACTTTTGTTATTTTCTCAGTGTTTTTATCTGTGATGGAGTTTTACTTGTACTTCCCAGCACGTGCGTAGTACCTGCAGCATTCTTTTGTTCTCTTCCTTTCTCTCTTTCTACGTAACACTCGTTGATCTAGGAATACTTGGGACGGATTCGTACTTCCCGGGTATCCTGGAGAGCGGGTCGTTACATAAACTGTTCCCATTTTCATTGAAAGACAAAGCTAAAAATTGGTTGAATGCATTGCCATCACGTTCTATTACTACATGGATTGATTTGCAGGCTGAATTTCTAAAGAAGTTTTTTCCTATTCACAGGACACAGGGACTGAAGCGGCAGATCATGAACTTTGCCCAGAAAAGCGAGGAGACATTCTACCAGGCATTTGAAAGGTTCAATGAGTTGTTGCTTGCATGTCCACACAATGGCTTCGACAAAAGCAGGATTATTGGCTTCTTCTACGATGGACTGCAGCCGTAGATGAAGCAATTTGTAGAGATGATGTGCAATGGAGGATTCTTTGACAAAGAGCCAGATGAAGCTTGGACGTACCTGGAGGAGATAGCAGAAAATGCGCAGACTTGGGACACTACTTCAGACTACGAGAGAGGAGGCCACTATGCACCATCCCAGCCTACACGAGGAGTGGTATTCAATTTGAAGCAAGAGGATGCGTTGGAGGCAAAGATGGAGGCCATGATCTCAAACAAGCTTCATGCCATGAATTTGAAAGAGGCCAAGGTAGTTGAGATAGAGCAGATTTGCGCACTTTGCGACGTTGGTGGCCACGACACTAGTGCTTGTCCTACACTCCCAGCTTTGAAGAGCATGCTAGGCAATCCAACGGGGGTGAATCAAGTGTCATCAAATTACCAGAACTTCAATTCCAACAATAAGGGGTGGCGCAACAATCCTAATCTAAACTGGGGCCCCAATCAGCAATCTCAGCAGCAGGCTCCACCACCTTTCAGACAAAATCAATATAACAACAATTATCAAGGTGGGAACCAAAGGAGGGACCATGAGCCAGTGCAACAATAGCAGATGCAACCATTTGGCGATGCGCTTCAGCAGCTTATTCAATTACAGCAAGCCCAAATGCAGCAACAACAGGATCAATTTCAGGCTTAGCAGACCCAAAATCAGCAGATGAGCGAGAGCTTGGCGAGGCTTACAGCGACATTGGAGAAAGGTAAGCTTCCATCTCAGTCAATTCCAAATCCTAATATGGGCTCATCTTCTTCTGCACGTAACAATATGAAGCCATGCCAAGCTGTGTCCACTTTGAGGAGTGGAAAAAAGATTCAGAAGCCTGACCCACCAAGCAGAGAAGCTGAGTAAGAAGAGGGAATTCAGACCCAAGAAGAGGAAATTCAAGAGCAAGAGGAGGTGCAGGAAGAGAGCACTGAAGTGGGTTTGAGCAAAAATGTCATTAAAGAGAAGGAACCCGCATCATATGTATCTGCAGCACCTTTCCCTCAGCGGCTACTTCATAAAAATAAAGATAAGTATCAAACTGAGATTCGTGAAATTTTTCAGAAGTGCCAGATAAATATTCCATTGCTTGATGCTATTAATCAAATACATGCCTATGCTAAATTTCCGAAAGACTTGTGCACTGTTAAAAGAAAATTAAATATGAAAAAGAAAGCATTCTTGACTGAACAGGTTAGCTCTATTGTGCAACAAAATACACCACCTAAATTTAGAGATCCTGGATCACCCACCATCACTTGCACCATTGGCACTAAAAAGATTGGAAATGCTTTATTAGATTTAGGTTCTAGTGTCAATATCTTGCCATATCCTATTTTTGTGCAGCTTGGGTTAGGACAGCTAAAGCCTACATCTGTTATATTGCAACTAGCTGATAGATCTATTAAAGTTCCAAAGGGATGCATTGAGGATGTCCTCGTTCAGGTGGACAAATTTTACTATCCTGCAGACTTTATAGTTCTAGACATCCAAGGACCCCAAACTGCCAATGCTACTCCTATCATCCTAAGTAGACCATTCCTAGCGACATGCAATGATTTAATAAATTGTAGGGATGGTCAACTGAAAATCACTTTTGGCAACATGACTTTGGATTTGAATATTTTTAATACTTGCAAGTTGCCACATGTGGATGATGAGGTTGAGAGGGTGCATATGATTGACTCATTGGTGGATGATTATATTTGCTCTGAATTTTGTGATGATGCTTCTATTGTTGAGACTACTATTGGTGATTCTGATGACATATCTTTTGCGCATGAGAACGTGAAGGAGATGAACGCAGTATGGGAGCCTAGGTTCGAGGCTTTACCATCTAATGCATCAATTCAAATTTCATCAGAGATGGAGGATCCAAAGCTCGAGTTGAAGCCACTTCCTGAATATCTCAAGTATGCCTTCCTAGTAAACGAAAACAGCTTCCCTGTGGTAATATCTTCTAAACTCTCTTTAGAACAGGAAAGCTCTTTACTTGATGTGCTAAGAAAGCATAGAGGTGCTATTGGTTGGTCCATTGCTGACATAAAAGGTATTAGCCCTATTGTATTGCTTGCATCACATTTATTTGGAGGATGACACCAAACCCACTAGAGAAATGCAACGTAGGTTAAATCCAACATTAAAAGAAGTGGTGAAAGGCGAGGTTTTAAAATTATTGGATGCAGGTATTATTTATCCTATTTATGACAGCAAGTGGGTCAGTCCTACACAGGTTGTTCCTAAAAAGTCTGGCCTCACCGTGGTTAAAAATGAGAATAATGAGCTTATCCCAGTTAGAGCCACCACAGGTTGGAGGATGTGCATAGACTATAGGAAGTTGAACTCCCGAACTAGAAAAGATCATTTCCCTCTTCCATTTCTTGACCAAATTTTAGATAGGGTGGCTAGACATGAGTACTATTGCTTTCTAGACGGTTATTCAGGTTATTATCAGATTGAGATTGCACCTGAGGACCAGGAAAAGACCACCTTTACCTGTCCCTTTGGTACTTCTGCTTTTAAAAGAATGCCGTTTGGTTTATGTAATGCTCCAGCTACTTTTCAGCGATGCATGCTCAGTATTTTTGATGATATGGTTGAAAAAATCGTTGAGGTATTTATGGATGATTTTTCAGTATATGTTAGCTCTTTTCATGATTGTTTAGCTAACTTGGCTCTTGTTCTTGACAGGTGCATTGAGAAGAACCTCCTATTGAATTGGGAGAAGTGTCATTTTATGACCACAGAGGGACTTGTCCTAGGTCACCTGGTTTCTAAAGATGGTATACAGGTAGACAGAGCCAAGGTAGCAGTAATTGAGAAGCTACCAAGTCTTAAATGCGTGAAGGACATCAGATCATTTTTGGGACATGCAGGATTTTATAGGCGATTCATCAAAGATTTTAGCGCTATATCTCGCCCACTTTGCAACTTACTAACTTTAAATGTGGATTTTATTTGGACACCTGAGTGTCAAATTTCTTTTGAAACTTTAAAGAAGTTGCTGATTTCTGCTCCCATTTTGCAGGTGCCAGACTGGTCCCTACCATTTGAAATAATGTGTGACGCAAGCAATTACGCAGTTGGTGCAGTCCTAGGCCAAAGAAAAGACAAAGTTCCAGTAGTGATTTACTACGCTAGCAAGACACTAAATGATGCTCAGAGGAATTATACGACCACAGAGAAGGAGTTGCTGGCTGTAGTATTCGCGGTGGAAAAATTCAGGATCTATATTTTGGGATCACCAATTTTGATTTATACTGATCACTCTGCTTTAAAATATTTATTGTTTAAAAAAGATGCTAAGCCTCGATTGATACGATGGATTTTATTGTTGCAGGAGTTCAATGTCACAATCAAGGACAAGAAAGGCGTGGAGAATCTAGTAGCTGACCATTTATCACGATTGACAGTAGGCCTTAATTCAGCAGATGTGCCTTTGAAGGACTCCTTTCCTGACGAGCATCTTTTTAGCGTTTCCACCTCTCCATGGTATGCTGATATCGTTAATTATCTGGTAACTGGTAAGACTCCTGACACTTGGTCTCTTCAAGACTTTAAAAGGTTCAAGTACGAGGTAAAATATTTCTTCTTTGATGATCCGTACTTATATAAATATTGTAGTGACCAAATTGTTAGGAGATGCATTCCTGATCATGAAATAACCAGTGTGATACAATTTTGCCATGATGGAGTATGTGGGGGACACTTTTCAGCGAATAAAACTGTGGCAAAAATCTCGCAATGTGGCTTTTATTGGCCAACTATGTTTAAAGATACATTTCATTATTGCAAGACTTGCGCTGCATGCCAACAATTAGGGGGTATTACTAAACGTAACATGATGCCTTTAAACCCCATTTTAGAAATTGAAATATTTGATTGTTGGAGCATAGACTTCATGGGACCTTTCCCACCTTCATTTGGATATGCTTATATTTTGGTTTGTATTGATTATGTTTCTAAATGGGTGGAAGCTATTCCTTGCAGGTCGAACGACACTTCCGTTGTGCTTAAGTTCCTCAAAGAGAACATTTTCTCTAGATTTGGAGTGCCTAAGGCCTTGATCAGTGATGGAGGGTCTCATTTTTGCAACCGCATGTTCACTAATTTAATGAAGAGGTTTGGGGTCACGCATAAAGTTTCTACGCCATATCACCCACAAACCAATGGTCAAGCAGAGTTGGCAAATAGAGAGATCAAAGGAATTCTACAGAAAACGGTGAATCCATCAAGAAAAGATTGGAGTTTGCGCTTACCTGAAGCGTTGTGGGCCTACAGGACGGCATACAAAACAATTTTGGGGATGTCACCTTACCGTCTAGTTTTTGGGAAGTCTTGTCACTTACCTGTTGAATTAGAACATAGATCTTATTGGGCTATAAAGAAGTTGAATTTTGATACTGATTCATCTTTTTCTTCTCGCAGGTTACAATTGTTGGAGCTAGAGGAGTTGAGGAGAAATGCGTACGATAATGCCAAAATATCAAAAGAGAGGATGAAATCCGTCCACGACATGATGATCCTACGGAGGGAGTTCACCCCAGGCCAAAAAGTACTGCTATACAATTCCAGGCTACACATCTTTCCCGGGAAGCTTCGCTCTAGGTGGTATGGACCTTTCACAGTCAAAGAAGTTTTCCCACATGGCGCAGTGCTATTATTGAATGAAAAAGACGGAAGTGAGTTCAAGGTGAATGGCCAAAGATTAAAGCATTTTCACGAGCCTTGGACAAAGGAAGCGAGCACCATGGATCTCACAGACCCACCTTCGGGTGGGAACTAATCATGTGTGTTCTTTCCATGATTCCATCTTCCTAACATTGAGGACAATGTCTATTTTAAGTTGGGGGGAGGGTATAACTTTTAGGATTTTCTTTATTTTCTTTATTTTCTTTTTTTCTTTTTTCTTTTAGGATTTTATTGTTTAGTTCCCTTTTTGCATTGAAAAAAAAAATTGAGTTAAGAATATCACCAATACCTATTTTTACCTAGAAATGAACCTCATGTGATGAAATTTCTCGTTATTTATTCACCACCGTACACTCGTGATTTATTTTCCTCCACCACTATTGTCGAATATTTCAGTCTCATTTGATATGAATGCAAGTACTTGTGGTGAAATTTTCGTTGATATATCTCAAATTGTATGATTAATTGACGACTTAATGAAGCTAGAAATTATGAATTAGCAAGTAGTATGCTTTCATTGGAACACACCAAAGTTCATGCATCAATAATTCATAAAATAATTGGAGCATTGCTTTTTTTATCTCGTATTCATTGCTATTTGCATGCTTTGTATGATTTTGGGTAGAAAAGTGTACATCGTCTTTTGAAAGGATTAGGATAACCCATTCTTGTGAAACATTAAAGGAAAGGAAGCTATCTTGCTAAGTTATTTATGCACACGCAAAAAAGAAAAAAAATGAAATGACTGAACGAATAAATGTGTCGTTAAAGAAATAACTTGGTTGGCTCGAGTAGTATAGTCCGAGGGGTCCGTCTTGGCCTAATGCCCTATTATCGTCCGATTTGAGAGCCATTGACTGGAACCTCAATCATTTGATGGAGCGATCCAAGTTATACATTTTTTCTGCGAATGTTGCTTGATGCGCGTTACACAGAACTATCAAAAAAAGAGAAAACGAAAAGAAGGAAAAAGTGTGCATAATTAGCAAGGCAAGAGAACTTCCAAAGCTTAAAGAAAACACAAGATGTGGTGTGATTTCCTATGAATGAAGATTGACGTGTGTATGTCTTGATACTACCCTAGTTTTGATGCTTGCCTTGCATGAAAAATCTACACTCCAAGTTAAAATATTTGATTGAACGGTGTGGGCCATTGATTTTGTATACTACGAGCTATGAAGTAATGGATAGTGAATTAAAGTCTATTTTATAACCATTTGAGATAATTGACATTCATTTTTGAAAACCCATAAGTACCATTACTTGATGAGCTTGAAAATTTTGATATTAGTGTGTGGTTATTTCTTTTGTCGTAGTAGTATGGTGATGAGTAATTTGAGATCTGATAAGGTGATCTAGTTGTATTATTAATCGCTCTTTTTTGCTAGAGACTAGCAAAACGTTAGTTGGGGGTGTGATTTGGTTTCAATATTACATATTTAACCCCCCATTTAGCCTTATTATGTGCTCATGTGATGCTACATTGTTCTCTAATTTATACGTATTTTGTACACAATTACTTATTAGAGAAAACACTCTATTTGAGCACAAAACAGCAATTAACGGAGTATTTCTGCACTTTTTATATTTTTCCTAGCTTGGTCTCGATCTCACGATTCCAACGACTATTTATTTGTATTTTTCTGACATCTGTGCTAATTACTGTGTATTTTTGAATGCAGAATATAGTTTAAATGAGGAAATACGATCGAAATACGGCACTAAATACGAAATACGGTCGCCGCCGTACATATACGCTCCGCAGCGCAGGCCACGTGGCTCTATCTCTGCCGCCAATTCACCATCGAGCGGCTCAGAGTGATGCGACGACGCGGCGCAAACAGGACCGTCGATCGTTCATCGAACGGTCCCCATTCGAGATCGAGCGAAGCAGCAAAAAGCGTTGAGGCAGTTGAATATTAACCGTCTGATCGTTCTCGAAGTCTTTTGCAGTAAACATCGTTGGTGGCTGAACAGCCGCCAAGTTTGTTTCAGGTAGAGACTTCTGGCTCGCCTGATATAGATCCTCGAGGTGACGAGAAGTGCGGCAGTTTCTGGACTAATGGCTAGTTTCAGGACCCCCCCTCCCCCCCGCCTGGGGGGGGGGGGGGTCGGCGCTGGGGACGGCCCCCGATCGTGCTGATAACGTGTTTGAAGATTAGCGGAGAGAATTAACCATGGCAACTAGCCATGATAGTTTATTTATAAAATCATATGGGTATTCCAAAAGCCTTGGATTCCAAAGGTCTCCACCACTCATAAGTGTGGTGGAGTAATGTGTGGATAAGTGGTGGGGAGGCCAAAAGCCTCCCCCCACTCACAACAAGTATGATTACTTATAACTAAAGTAAGATTATTTATGACTAAAGTATTTTACAAACCACATTACCAAATCTAATAACTTTAGTACAGGTGGAAATATCTCAATTATACCTACAAAAAGAGACCAATATTGGATATTTTTCGAGCAAATTTAAAATATTTACAATATAACAAGAAATACTAAATGCTTAAAAATTAAAAAAAAAATGAACATTGAAGAATAATATTGCTAGATGCTGAATACATTTCATTGATTGCAAATACTACATAATAAAAATATATAAATCATTACATAATAATAATAATTTTATAATATTTATAATTTTCTTTCATGAAGAAATAATGTATTAGATTATCTCATTTTAATGATAAATATTCTTCATTAGTAAAGCTTAAACAGAGAGAAAATATGATTTGAAGATGGTGGGCTGGAGTTGCACATCCTCCAAAATGGCATATTTTAGAAATATTCCATTTTGAGGGGGTTTTTTTTAGAGATTTGGGTTGGAGTTGCTCTGAAGGCGGAGAGAATCGTAGGAAGAGAACTCTACTAACCGAGTTGATTCTTTGCAGATCGACGCATGTCTCCCCACTTTTGATTCGTTCTCTCCCACTCGCATGCCTGCATGAAACCAACTGGGATTTACTTTTTTTTTAATGCGCCCTGAGCTTTCCATCATTTTCCAAGTTTGCTGCGATCTGACGTGGAATCCAAATCCCTGTGCAAACTTTACTACGTACACCCATCACCTTTGTCAATTTGTCTAAATCATGAACGCAGTGAGATGGCATCTTTTGCAACAGCCAATGAAACCAAGATACTTTGGGCGCCTGCTTGCCTTTCGACCCCAATGCTATTTGTATTGACACAAACATACGTAGATTAATAGATATCGCTTATCTATCCAAATAGATCTCCCAATATTTACATCCCAGGGTCCACGTGAGCGTTTGTGCAACGATGTAATGTATATGCTAAAATGCACGTATTTTGAGGACCGGAATGAAAAGAAACCCAAAAATGGGATTTGATTGATTGATTAATTAATTAATTAACATGTTTAACTATAGTAATTGCAGCTGAGAGCTTGCTCATAATTGGAGCTGGCAGCTTGCTCTTTTTGTCACGACCAAATGGTTACTTAAATTCTCCCTCTCTATCTCTAGGTTTTTGTTTTCCATATATTTGGAGGCGATTCAATTCGAAATATTTGGTCTTTATTGCTTACAAATCGGTACTGAATCCGACAATCCATGGACGGCTCAAGGGCCCCCGATCAACCGGCGGGAGGATTAGCCTCTTATTCCGTCGATCGGCAGGTGATTTCGTCATTCTTGGCTTTTCCTCCCGGAAATTATCCTCTTTTTGAGTGAAATTTATCTGTTTCTTGATAAAATTAATTTCAAAGGTGATGGATTCTCTCAAACTGTGCTGTTTGTGGATTTTTGTCGGTTTTGTTTTCAGGATGAATCAACATAACTTGCCATTTTAGTTGCTGGCAGAGTAAAGGCGACCAAATTTTGCTGGTCTCATGTCAACTTTTTTTTCAGCAATATGATTTTAAAAAAAAATGAGAAAACGTGAAATCAATTGAAAGCGTTTGTTTACTTAAATTTTTGGTTGATTAATGCTCTCAAAAACGTGAAATTAATTGAAAGATTATTGGCTTAGTTGTAGAGTTCTGCTATTTAAGTTCAAGGGGGCGTTGGATGTGAGACTTATGTTATTCTGGGGAATGTTTGAATGGCTTAACAGGCATCCGATCAAGGCAACGACAATGAAGGAGAAATTGTGTCAGCACATCCATCTAGACGACCAAACCTTTCCTTTTTACAGATACCTACCAGGTCTTTAGAGAATGCATTGCCTAGTTCCAACACCAGAATACCCGGTCCTAGTTTGGCAAGAGCAACGTCGGCTGGGTTGCCTCCCAGACCTAATTCCACGAGGTCGAAATCATCCATCAAGAATCTACTTCCACAGCGGAGCCTGAAGACAAGGAGTTCATCAATACCAGAGGTTGATAGGACAGTTCTCCTCGTCCCAGGGACACCGTCTTCAGAAGGGCAGCAAGATAAACCTTGTACGTCGAGGCAGTTCTCTCTTACCAAGGTCTTCTCCTTGTCAGCTAAAAGAACGCACTCCTTGCCCTCCACACCTGTTGCAATTTCAAGCGCAGCATCAGTAGACTCAGCACATGACAGGCATGTTGTGGACATGCCTATTTTGGATGTAAGTTAAGCTTCACATCCACATGATATTTCATTTATTAAATTATGATGCAAGATGGTTTACGGTAACACTTTCATAGTCGCATGGAACCTACACACTAAATCACATGCTCTCATTGGACTCAACACTCACTCCCATCCAATATAAATTTTGTTGCATTGATCTTTTAATTTCAGCTGGACTACTAGTTTTGCAAATTTAACCGCAATATATTAGTCTTGAATAATGTTTGTGTATATTGAGGGTTTTTTTTGGGTATCACACCTCTAACGGCACGAATGTTAGAATTCACTATTAAAATATAATATCCATTTCAATAAATTATTTTATTTAAATTGAGTTATGTAATGAATTTTTTTACACTTTTATTGTCTTTTATTAATGGGAGGATAACCAACAAAGATATCTTATATACGCACATAAAGCTAATGGTTGGTAAATGAACTTTTAGCCATGTATGTATTGATCATGTGAAACGGGAAAAGAAAGATTCAAGAATGAGATTTTAGAGATTATCAAGAATGAGATTTTAGAGATTATCAATATGATAAATCATGATAAAGAAAGTATTTAAAGAAAGAGACACAACTCATAAAGGTTAAGCATATGTAATTAAAATGGTTTTCTTTTACAAGAAAAATACAATTAAAAGTCGCTTTTGATATGGTATGTGGCTTCCTAAGAATGGTGTTTTTTTGCCTAAAGGAGCCTAATATAAAGTGAATGTAAGTCACTGGTATTAAATGATTGGATTTAGTCAGCATTTTCTGATGTAATATGATAATATTTTTGTAATGTGTTTGTTAAATCAACAATAGTAGAAGTATGGATATATTGATATGTAGTTTCATAAAAGGGATTCATGTAGATCAGGTGGCACCTGATCTAATAGATCAGGTGCCAAGACACAAAAAGGTGGGCTCCACAGCAAGTACAAGCCCATGCAGGCTTGTACTTTCCACCTTTTTATGACTTGACGCTTGATCTATTACTTGCTGTGGGGCCCACCTTTTTGTGACTTGGCACCCGATCTATTAGATCAGGTGTCATCTTTTCTACATTAAATCCTTCATAAAATTAAAGATGAAGCATGTAATCATTTTAGCACATAAATATTTGGTCCATAACATTTGATTCTTTAAATAAAGTTATTTATGGCGCAACATTGAAGGATCATGTAAAGAACACCGAACTCATTAATGAATAAGTGCTTGATTTCTTATTTTAAAAATTATTGAATCATTATAAATATCTAGACATGATTGATGGTTGTTGTTAGCATTTAAATATGACAATAAAGTATGCACTTTTAATTTTTTATGTCACGTGATTATGTAGTATACGAACATTAACGTTAGACTCATGAAGTTTATGGTTTAATGAACCTTCTTATGGAAACATTATTTCCTACATAAAATTTAGTTATATTTATAATATATGTTGAGTCTTATTATGTAATTTCTAACATTTGTCCCTAAAATATTGTTCGTCCCATCACATTTGCTAGTGCAGTTGCAGCTAGTGCAGTGCAAGAGAAATTCATTACACAATTTATTTTAAATAAAATAATTTATTGAAACAAATATTATATTTTAATAGTGAACTCTGACCTTCCTGTAGCTAGATGTGTGATATTCAAAAAATATCATATGAAGATAACAATACTTTTTGGACATGATTCCAAATTTTAATCGTCAACCTTTGTTTTATTTATTTTGAGATCATCATCTGGCTCAATTAGGATGTTGTATAGTTTTCTTATGTATATAATTTTGCTTGTTTACAATTATATAGATTAGAGTAACCAAAGCATTTATATAATTTACATAAATTTTACGTCGTCTCATGGGGAGGTAATTATTTATGTAGATTAAATAGATCAAGATAATATATTAGATATAGAGAAATTTATTTGCATACATGTATATAATTTCTTGTTATTACATATAATACTATTAGTCTTGAATAAAGTTTACATATATTAAATTTTTTTTGGGTATCACATCTCTACCCAAAGGAAGGTTAGAATTCCCTATTAAAACATAATAGCCATTTCAAGATTTATTTTTTAAAAATTAAATTATGTAATGAATTTCTCTTGCATTTTTATAATCTTCTTTTTAATGGGAGTATAACCCAGTAAAGATATCTTATATACGCACATAAAGTTAATGATCGGTAAATAAACTCTTAATCATGTATGTATTGATCATGTGTAAAGGGAAAAGATAGATTAAAATATGATATTTTAAGGATTATCAATATGATAGCTCATAATGAAGAAAGCATTAAAAAAAGAAAAGCAACTCATACCTATTAAGCATATGTAATTAAAAGTGATTTTATTTAAAAAATGCAATTAAAAATGTTTTGATACCGTGTATGAATTCCTAATATTGGTGCTTTTTACCCAAAGAATCCAGATATAAAGTGAAAGTAAGTCATGTGTACTAAATGATTGACATTAATTGGTAATTTTCGATGTAATCCGATAATACTATTGCAATGATAGTTGCTAAATCAATGACAGTAGAAGTTGATATAGATATTGTGGGATCTTGTGGATGAGAGACAACACTAGAAGTGAGGTTGAATAGTGTTGTGAGTAAAGTAATAAAATTCTTCGAGTAAATTTAAAACCCTTCTATTCGTTGCCTACGTCTACAAGGAGAGTTACCTCGCTTGGTACTTAATCAACACAATTATATGAGCGTGTATAAAATAAAAGAGATTATAACAACGGAATAAAACATTACAAGCAATAATAAAAAGATAAGAGAGAGAAACAGAGTCACAATGCGAACACCACGATTTTACCCTTGTTTGGCCCAACCTTGGCCTACGCCCAGCAACCAATCCACTAGCTCTTAAAACCAAGAGTAATCTTGCCTCAACTCAACGAGAAGGACTTGTACAAACACATAGCTCCACTTGTTTGGAATTTTCGATCACATAGTTACAACTTAACTAGGAATTTCCACTTACAACACAACGCTTTCCCTTCACACATATGAATACACTTTCCAAGCCTTCTTCAAAGGCTTTACAAAACTTGTAGAAATAAGTAACACACGATTCATATAGCCAATATATATGAAGTGAATAACGTGGCTAAAATAGAAATCGAAACCTTTTGAGCAAAATAAAAATCTTGCTGCCTTATAAATCCACGCATGTGGATCCTTCCCCTCGAATATGGACATCTTCAGCTTACGTACTCTGCCATCCATCCCAAAATGCCCCTGATCTGCCATACCTTCTGTGTATCTGGGCTGATGATAATGATGACACCTCTCATGATGTGTCTCATGTTTCCCATGTGGCCCTCTTCCACGATCTTCATGGCCCTCTCGTGGACCTCTTTCGTGTCATCTGTAGTCTACTCAATCATCACCACAACCATAGGCACCTTCACCTTCATCTTCATAGTAGACACCCCTTCATCGCCATAATAAAGCCCATCCCCTTGCACATGTCCTGGATAGTCGTTAGACTGCTGATATTGATCCTCGTAGTCGAGACGCGTCAACGGAGGTCGAAAAGCTGCTGATTGGTGCTCGATGTGGTTGGAAACCCCCTGGCGGCTGCCAAGGGGTCGTTGCGGGTTACCGAGCCACCGGCAGGCCCTGTCGGGGCTGACGGAGGGCCGACGGCCCCTCCAGGGTGCTCAACAGGGTCGGCCTACCCTGTCGGTGCCTAGATTGGGCGGGGCAGCTGACCCTACCCGTATGTAGTGCCGGTCGCCCCCAAGGTTGGCCTTGGGGGTTCGGCCGGCTACCCTCGCCCTTCCGTTGACCTCCGACGAACTCCTCGTCCTTCCACGGCTCTTCCTCATCGTCTTTGAAGTACTCGTCGATGTTGGAAAGCATGCCTCCATCAATAGTTTCTAACTTTTCCTTCCCATTCACTAAAGGTGGCATCTTTTTTGAAGAATTAGGGTTCGTGCCGTCTTTTCCATCCTTTTCCATAAGGATCGATATTTGGAAGATGATTTGCACGAGGGCATCATCTTGCTTGTCTTGCCTAGCCGTCAACCTCTTGTTAATCCGATCAATGGTAGCCGTCAACTTCGAAATTGTCTCACCGTTTTCCTCTAGGGGTTTCTTCACGCCGTCAATTTTGCCATTGAATTTCTCCTCCAAAGATTCAAATTTGTCATTGGATCTTGTCGACGCCACCATGGATCGTTATTCACTCTAACACCAAATTGATAGGAACCAAACGCGATCTGAAATTTATTAGAATAAACTGAAATAAAATAAGATAGATGATTATAATTTTAGGGGCAATCGTCCTCCCAAAACGCCGATTAATAGGGGACGTTCGCACCCTCCCAAGAACGAAGATCTATCTCTCTGATTTATCAAAACAATCAATTTTCAGCTATCCTAGGGTCGGCCGGCTATCCCCTTTTTATAATAATCCAACTAAATGTCTAATTACTCAAATGCCCCTACACTAATAAAATAACATAAAAGGCCCCCAAAGGCTGGATCTATCACTCATTGTAAATATCTAGACATGTTTGATGGTTATCATTAACATTTAGACATGATAATAAAGTATGCACTTTTAATTTTCTACGTTCATGTGATTTTGATGTCCAAGCAAATTAAAGTTAGACTCAAGAAGTTTATGAATTAATGAAACTTCTTATGGAACCATTATTTCATACACAAAACTAAGTCATATATATTTATATATATGTTGAGCCACATTATGTAATTTCCAACACAATAAACATTCATTACCCGAAGTGTCATGTTGTTCTGAAATACTCATCCATTGTATTTTGATTGTATATCTGATTTCAGTATATTTCATGTTTTACTCACTAAACTTGTACTTTCTCCATGCGCTACTGTTTTCTCATACATTTCATATATTTATCTCTTTGCTATCCACAACTCGTTATTACCTTTCTTGTTGATTTACTCACTTCGATTATTTTATTTCATTTTCCTTAAATTTCAGTTAACCGACATGCCGTTATTAGATTAAATACATAAAAATTTTAATTTCTTTGATTCAAAGTTACTGGAATGAAAACTTTTTTTAACATAGTTATTTGTTAACATAACAGAAACAAGAAGCTCAGACACATATTACCCGCTCATTTTCAGTACCAGGGAATGTCAAAGGTAGACGTTTACAGCGAACAGATTCACTAAATCTGATTCGTGTGATTTCAACTCCTCGCCGTGCTCCACCCAAGAATGACACACAAAAAGACGCCAATGAAACAGTAAATGGTACGATCTCGGCTTTAGATCTGCCTGAATTCTGCATGTCATGTTCGTTTATGAGTTCTATGACATTAAAACATTAGTTTATCAATTATATCATCAGATACTTGTTTATAACCAATGTTTGAAATCAATATGTATCACTTGTAAGGCATCGGATTGCAAGCATGTTAATATAATCCATCTAAATTAGCTGATATCACCTGCATTAACTAATAACAGATAGAAAGAGAAAAGATTCAAGGTTTGAATTTTCAAATTTTGAAATTATATTTAGTTTTGTATAATGACCGGGAAAAAAAATCTCATTTACTCGTCAAAATCAAGGATTGAAATATTGACTTGTTAATCAAGTTGGTTAGAAAGAGTGAAGTTATTGCACTGGATAATAGAGAGATGGTCTGTGGATAGATAAAGCACATATTGAATATGAAGATCTACTTGCAACTAATAGTTGTGTTAGGCTAAGGTAACAAATACACAAACTCCGATACCTCTATGAGATACTAGTCCTATAAACCACTGAGTGATGTAAAGTCCAAAATCGAGATTTTTTGACCTGACAAATCACGAGTTTTATTGGTTTTTAAAATCTTTTTTATTTTATTTTATTGAGAGAGAAGGGTTGCAATCGCACAAAACTTTCTACATGTAAATAGAAAATTACCTTAAACTATCCAATCAGTTTCTGGTGACAAAATCAGTCATCCGGATGTCATACGAAGGGCACTTGTTCACTATCATCACTCATTCATCTCCTTATATGAGCTACTGTTCACTTGTTAATACCTTTTTATCTGTGTATTGTCTTTACGTAAATAGCAAATTACCTTTAACTACCCAATCAGTTTCTACGGACAAAATCAGTCATCATGATGTCATACGACACTATCATCACTCAGTCATCTCTGTATTTGAGCTACTGTTCATTTGTTAATACCTTTTTATCTGTGCATTGTCTTTACGTAAGTAGTAAATTACCTTAAACTGTCCAATCAGTTTCTGTCATCAGGCTCTGTCATACAAATGGTACTTGGTCAAAGTCATCACTCATTCATCTCCTTAAATGAACTACTGTTCATTTGTTAAAACCTTTTTATCTTGTGTATTATCGTTACAGCAACTGAAGATGAAGCTGAAGATATTCCTGAAGAAGAGGCAGTGTGTCGCATATGTCTAGTTGAGCTTGGGGAAGGAGGGGATACTCTAAAGATGGAGTGCAGCTGCAAAGGAGATCTAGCTCTTGCACACCAAGAATGTGCGATAAAATGGTTTAGCATAAAGGGGAATAAGACATGTGATGTCTGCAGGCAGGATGTCCAAAATCTACCTGTAACATTGTTGAGGATACAAAACCCACAGATTGGTAATAGACGGGCACCAAATGCGTTGCAGCAGAGTGATACTTCTCATTACAGGTAAATGCGATACGGAAATTGCAAGTCTCAACTCAATTTGCCAATGCTTTATATTGAAGCTGATGTACGTGTTCTATAACACAGTCTTTCAGATATAAATAGTTGTATTGATAGCATAAACCAACATTTAATTTAATGCTTTTCTAACTGAATTAATCATTTATATTTCTTCACGTGGGATTTGATATCTCCATTTTCTTATGGGTTGCACATTAAGTATGATGATGCTTAAACATTACATAGTTATAATGCTAATATCCATAAAATCTTGTCTCTATTAGATACAGAATTATCGGTATGAACAGGACCATCAATTTATTAGAAAATCATGGATTTTTCATGATAAACAAATTATACATGGTCCTTTTCTTGTGGAGGTTGATAAGCAGCATCTCTTTCTCATTCATCTCCTACATAGAAAGTTAGTGATGTCTTCTGTCTGTAACTAATGGTAAAATACTGGTGGTATGTCATGCCTCATATACCTCTTAAAACTTAGTTTGAAGAGAAAATGTGGGCATGTTCTACTTAAGGTAAGAATGTCTGTAACTGTAAAATAGAGAGAAGTATTGTGGAAAAGGTTGATTTTTTCTCATTGATTCACTGTAGTATTTATACAGGAAATATGTAACATATTCCTAAACTAACTGAGAAGAGGTTACAACAAATTAGCTAAGAGGTTACAACAACTTAGCTAATATGATTTAAGGAATATATACAGAGATTTTGCCAACAACAAATTAGCTAAGATTTTGTCAACAACAAATTAGCTAAGATTTTCTCAACAACAATATCAGCTTAATACACTCCTGCAAGCTCAAGGACGATTACAGACGAGAAGCTTGGATCGCAAGTTTTTGAACCTGGAGGTACCAACGACCTTGGTAAATATGTCAGCAACTTGATCGACAGATTTGACATGACGAACAATTAAATCACCAGCTTGTACTTGTTCACAGACGAAGTGATAGTCAATCTTTATATGTTTGGAACGTTGATGAAAGATCGGGTTCGCTGTAAGGAAAGTTGCACTGAGATTATCGCACAGAACAATAGGAGGACCATGACTTGAATCACTCATTTCCTTCAAGAGTTGTGCAACCAGATTAGTTCTGCAGAAGCGAAGGCTATGGCTCGATACTCTGCCTCCGTGCTAGATCTAGCAACAACTTTCTGTTTCCGAGAAGACCAACTTATGAGATTCCCGCCATAGTAGATGGAGAAACCATGTTGGGAGCGACAGTCATCGGGATCCGATGCCCAGCCGGCATCGGTAAAGAAAAGCAGCCGAGAGTCTTGAGACGGACGGAAGTACATGCCCGCATCCAACGTACCTTTTAGGTAACGCAAAATGCGTTTTACAGCAGCCCAGTGAAGCTCAGTCGGCCGATGCATGAACTGGCATACCCTATTGACGGAGTAGGAAATTTCTGGCCGGGTAATGGTGGCTAGACCTGACCGCGGTTCGGTTCCGGTTCCGAACCGCCGGTTCCGGTTCCAACCAAACCCGGAACCGGAACCGAACCGCCTTAGGGGCGGTTCGGTTCCGGTTCCGGTTCCCGGCCGGTTCCGGTTCGGGGTCGGTTCCGGTTCCGGTTCGGTTCCAGTTCGGGACCGGTTCCGTTTTGATTTGGGTGAAATTTTTTATCAAACGTAAACAAAATTTAGAGCCAATACCTTTGAAAAGAAATATTATTACATAATATTTTTGGGCTTGCACTTAATAAGTTACATTATTACATATTAAGTTGCCTACGTATCTTCAAATGTTTAGAAGAATCAAAGCCCACGTAGTTCTCCTACATTTTACATTAGTCATCGCTGCCGTTGGTGCCTTCCGTTTCTGTTCCCTCTTCGAAGAACTCATAAGTCATTTCATGCTCCATCTCTTGTTGTCTTTGTGCTGCCTTTGTCCAATCATCGACGCAAACTTAAGCTTCAATTGAATCTGGACTCATACAAGATCGCCTTTCATCTAGTATATTTCCACTCGCACTGAACTCTTGTTCAACAGCAACCGTTGAGACTGGCGTTGTAAGAACTTGTTTGGCTGTAATAGCTAAAATTGGAAAATGCTTTTGATGCTCACTCCACCATTGTAATACATCTAGTTCACTGTCATTCACAAACTCAAAAGAAGTTGTTAGATAATTTTCGAGCTCAGTATGTGAGCTCGATGAACTTTTTAACTTTTTAGTTTTTTGCATTAACATTTGATAACCCTTACCAAATCTTGAAGATGAAAGTTGAGATGAAGAATCAGTTTGTACAATATTTGTAGGAGATGGACCATACAAATTAGCATATTCGTCGTATAATTTAAAAACTTCAGACTTAATAGAAGAGAAGAAAGCAAGATAATCAACTTGTAAACCTAAAGCATTATAATAATACTGCAAAGATGTCTCTAAATGATCAAACTTACAACGTGGATCAAAAACAGTTGCAATCATATAAATAGTTGGAATTTGTTGGTAATATTCTAACCATTTTTTCTTCATAGCATAAACAGAAGGTGCTAAATCAATATCAGATTCACATTCTTCAAATGCACTAACAATATTAATACATTCAATAAGAAATAAATTTGTTGTGGGATAATAAACACCCGATAAATTATTGGTAGCATCATTAAAAACTTTCAACAATTCACAAATTTTTGTGCACAAATTCCACTGTTGAGGAAACAAACATATATTACTAACATTATATTGCATGAAACTACACAATAATTCTTTATAATCATCGCTTTGAACAAGTAGTTTATATGTGCTATTCCAACGAGTTGGAACATCACGTGAAAACTTAATAGGAGTTTTGTTGTGTGTTTTGCAAAATTTTAACCACGATTTCATGATTTTAGGATGTTTCCACAAATAAAGAATTGCTTTTCTAATTGGCTCAATAGAATCCTTTAAAATAGATAATTCATTTTGAACACATAAATTTAAAACATGACATGCACATCTTTGATGAAAAAATCTACAACCAAAGCAAGGTCGACACAACTCTTTCAAAAATGGAATAGCAGCAGTATTCTTTGAAGCATTATCAAAACCGATTGCAAAAATTTTATCCTCAATCCTGTATTCTTCAAAAATAATTTTAAGCATGCGATAAATATTATCAGCTGTATGACTATCATCAAAAACTCGAAATGCAATAATTCGTTTCTGCAATATCCAAGCATCATCAATATAATGGCAAGTGACACCCATATAGGAGTGTGTTTGCCAATGATCACTCCATATGTCAGAACATACAGATACACGACCATCAAAACGTCTAAAAAATTTTATCAAATCCTTTTTCCCAGTTTTGTAAATATTAAAAAGTGTGCGTGTGAGTGTAGTTCGTGGAACACGACAAGCTTGTGGATTTAATGCGTTATGAACATAATTCATAAAACCAACTTTCTCACCAAAGCTAAAAGATAAATGTTCAACTGCAACCATTCTTGCTAACTCTTCTCTATTAGTAGCATCGGAATATTGAAATAGTTGGTTGGTAGAAGTAGCATACCTTGCAATTTGAGTTTGAGAAGTTGAATTACCTATTTTGCTCGGATGTTTACTCTTTATGTGTTTCCAATATGTTCCATAACCACCGGATGTACTCCAAGAATATTCAACATTACAGTAATTACATTTTACACTTAATTTTCCGTCGGAAGCCTTAACTTTCTTCATATGTATTTTGAACAAATCTGATGGGTTGTGTTTGCTCTCTTGGCCGCCAACATCAGTTTCAGCATCACGTTGTCCTATATCTGCAGGAATAGGAATTTCAGTAGAAGAAAATTGAACATTAGTATTAGGAGATTGTTGAGATGTTCCATCGATATGAATTGTAGGATTAGAAAAGCCTTCGGAAATTGGTAAACAAGACTCATGTGGAAAATCTTGAAATTGATGAAGATTAAATTGATTATAATCATCATCAAAATCATTAAGATCGACCGAAATATGTTTTCCTTTATTTCCTCTTGAAGAACCACTTGCCATTGAGAAAAAATTTGTAAACACACTTGAATAATGTAAGGTATAAACATTCAAAGAAATTTAATTAAACCTAGTAAAAAAATAAGTATAAAATAATAACTGAAAATTAAAATTTGAGAGTTGAGAGTTGGGAATTGAGAGTTTGAGAGTTGAGGGATGGAAGAAAATGGTGTGAAGAGAGTGTAAGAATGGAGATGTATTTATAGGGATTTTAGGAGGATGGTTGGGGGTACAAAAATAATATTTAGAAGGGGGTAAATGCAAAAAAAAACTAAAGAGAAAGTTGGCAGCTATTGCCTAGTGCCTACGGCCTACCCCCTGTCCCTGAGCCCCTCCACACTTTAATTCAAAAAACTTATTTAAAAAAAAGCAAGTGGGGGGGGCAGGCACGTGCCCCCCAACACTTTAATTCAAAAGTGCAGGCCCCCCGACCTCTTAATTCAAATGTGCTTGCAGGCCCACACTTTAATTCAAATGTTTTGAATTTGAAGTGGGCAAGCAAGTGAGCAACGGCCCTGTGCATTGTGCGCGCGCAAGCCTGCAAGTTACTGTGCACACTGCAAAGTGTGCAGTGCCAGTGCAGTCATCACTTTTTGACTAAACCAGTGGTTCGGTTCCCGGTTTCGGAACCGGCGAACCGAACCGGCGAACCGGAGAACCGGAACCGCCGGTTCCGGTTCGGTTTTTCCCATGTCCAAACCGGAACCGAACCGGCTTGGTACGGTTCCGGTTCCGGTTCTTGCAACCGGCCGGCCGGTTCCGGTTCGGTTCGGTTCCAAAACGGTTCGGTTCCGGTTCGGTTCCACGGTTCGAACCGAACCGTGGTCGGGTCTAATGGTGGCATATTGCAATGCTCCAACGATGCTCCGGTAGAGGTGCAAGTCAGGGAAGGGATCACCATGCTCAAGTAGACGAGAACCAGGAATAGCCGGTGAAGAAATTGGCTTAGCACCCATCATTTTGCTGCGGTCGAGAAGGTCCAATATGTACTTCCGTTGAGAAAGAAGATGACCGGAAGGAGTGCGAAGAACTTCAATCCCTAAAAAGAAGTTGAGAGAGCCCAAGTCTTTTAGAGAAAAAACTGAGTTGAGGTAGCGAACAAACTCATCAATGAAGGTGGAATTTGAGCCGGTGATGATGAGATCGTCGACGTAAACAAGCACATAAACCACGTCTTTGCCATGACGTTTGATGAAGAGGGAAGAGTCGGAGACACACTGCTTGAATCCGTGACGAAGTAGGGCCTGATTAAGCTTCTGAAACCAAGCTCTTGGTGCTTGTTTTAGGCCGTAGAGAGCCTTCCTGAGCTTGCAAATGTGAGATGGTCGATCAGGTGCAACAAAACCTGGGGGCTGCTCCATGTAAACAGTCTCAGCCAAATCACCATTTAAAAAGGCATTGTTGATGTCAACTTGACGAAGAGGCCAATTTTTGGTGACCGCAATGCTGAGCACCAGCCGAATGGTGGTCGGCTTGATGACGGGACTGAATGTGTCAAAGTAATCAACACCCTCTTCTTGATTGAAGCCTTTTGCCACTAGTCGTGCTTTGTAGCGCTCGATGGATCCATCGGGTTTCTTCTTGATCCTGAAAACCCACTTACAACCAACAATATTAGAAGCAGAGGACCGGGGAACTAAGTCCCATGTCCCATTAGTCATTAAGGCATCAAATTCTAACTGCATAGCATGTTGCCAATTTGGATTCTTTTTAGCTTGTAAAAACATTTTTGGTTCAAGATCAGAGGAATCACAAGTGACAGGATATTTGGTGGCGAGATAAGATTTTGGCTTAAGAGAATTGATGGCTGCCCGTGTTGTCATACTATGTTCAGAGTTATTGGATGGACGATAGTATGAAGGAACTTGAGGATTGGAAGGGACAAGTGGAGGTAAATGATGGTCCTCCACTGTGGGAATTTGTGGCATGAGGCCTTCGGACTGAAGCTGAGAAGATACGGTGTCTGCGGAAGGCACGAGAGCAAAGGAAGATTGTTGCGGAGTGGCATGATCGGAGAAAGTTAGGGCTTGCACAGCTTCTAGGGTTTGGAGAGGTAAAGCCGAGAAGTCTGAAGAGTTGGAGTTGGACTGGGCGTTGTGTTCCGGGAATGGGAAGGAGGATTCGTCGAAAACAACGTGACGAGCGATATACGTTCTAGAGGTTGGAACATGGAAACACAAATAGCCTTTGTGTTTTGCACTATAGCCCAAGAAAATGCAGGCAACTGAGCGAAACTCCAACTTGTTGTTGTTATAGGGACGAAGGTAGGGAAAACACAAGCAACCAAAGGACTTGAGGAAAGTGTAATCGGGTTGACGATGATAGAGGCATGCATAAGGAGATTTATGTTGAAGGACAGGAGTGATGGTTCGGTTGCTTAAATAAACCGCGGTGTGAAAGGCTTGTTCCCAAAAGCTAATAGGCAACTTTGAATGTGCCAAAATGGCAAGTCCTTTTTCCACAACAATTCTATTGCGACGTTCAGAGGCACCGTTTTGTTCAGGAGTATGAGGACAAGAAACGCGATGTAAAATACCTTGAGTTTCAAGAAAAGAAGATACATTGCGATATTCGCCATCCCAATCAGATTGAAAAGCTTTTATTTTAGTAGAAAATTGGGTCTCAACCATGGTTTTGAACAGAGAAAAGGCTGAAAAGACTTGAGATTTGGTTGATAAAAAATAAGCCCAGACGAATTTAGTGCAGTCATCAATGAATAGAACAAAATAACGATGGCCATTCAATGAAGAAACAAGAGCAGGGCCCCAAACATCTGAATAAACCAAATCAAAAGGACTTTTAGAAGGAACATGCGAAGCCGATAAATGATGTTTATGGCTTTTACCTAATTGACAAGAACTACAAAGAGGTAAAGATTTATTTGCAGAAATAGGTAAACTAAATTCTGAAATTTGACGATGGAGAACTGGTTCATGCGGATGAGCGAGACGATGATGCCAACAAGCGACAGAAGCACGTTCACCCACAAAAACTCTAGGGGTTGAGGACTGGGGACCAAGAGGAAGCCGATAAAGGCCATTTTCAAGGAGACCCTTCAGGATGATTTTGCCCTGCAAACTCTTAACAAAACAATGGTTAGGATGGAGTTCAACAAACACATTATTATCCTTGCATAATTGAGAGACACTAAGAAGATTTTTGGAAATTTTTGGAACCACAAGAACATTTTCAAGAGCTAAAGAATCTTTGGCATGCTTTGAAGTTAAAAAAGATTTGCCTATATGAGTTATGGGAAGGGACTGACCATTTCCAACGATGAGGTTGTCACCACCCTTGTATTCGGACTGAAAGTTGAGGTTGTCGAAATCTCCAGTCACATGATGAGTGGCACCTGAATCAACCACCCATGGTTCAGCCAAGGTGGACGGACTGTAGGTGTGGGCCGCCAAGGCTTGTTTGGTGCTCGACTGAGTTTGGCGTTGACGATCTGCTGCTCTACGATTTGTGGCTGGAAAAGCCGTGAGATTGAGGCGTTGGTGACAATTGCGGGCTTCATGATACGGCTTGGTGCAAATCTGACAGATTGATTTGGGCTGATCACCACCACCAGAGAGGACAAAAGATGATGATCGAGTAGACGTGTGTTTTCTGGTAGCATAATTTGCAGACGGCAGCAATGCATCAGCGGTGCAAGAATCTTGAAGGCGCTGTTCTTCCTGAAGAAGAAGCCCGAGAAGTTTATTGGAGGTGACGGGCTCCAGTCGCATGCTAAGGGCAGTCTTGAAGGCTCCATATTCAGCACCAAGTCCAAAGAGGATAAATGACACAAAATCCTCATCAGAAACAACCGTTAAACACTCGGCCAGAGAATCGGAGATAGCCCGTTTCTTTTCGACATACTCCAGGACGGACATGGAACCTTTGGCGAGCATTTGAAGCTGCTGCTTGAGGTGCATTTGACGTGCCCGAGTCTGCGAGTGAAACATCTGCTCAAGCATAAGCCAGACTTCAGACGTTGTGGTGGCGCGGGCGACAAGACCAAGCATTGGTGCGGTCAGGGTGGAGCGAAGCCAGAGAAGAACCAAGCGATCCTTGCGTTTCCAGATTGGAAATGCTGGATTTGAAGCTCTTTCAGTAGAGCCTTGAGCGGGTGGCAGCGTTGATGGTGGAGCATTGCCGGAGATCAGAAAGTTGTCAAGCTCGTAAGCTTCAAGAGCTGAACGAATCGTACCTCGCCCTAGGGAATAATTGGTACGATCGAGACGGACAGCGAGCACCGGGAATTGAAGGTTGGCCGAGGCGCTGCCTGATGCCGTGAAAAGTATCTGAGTAGCGGAAGTAAATTGGGTGTTTTCAGAAGCCATAGGTGTGGATCAGTGAGGCTTTGATACCATGTAAAATAGAGAGAAGTATTGTGGAAAAGGTTGATTTTTTTCTCATTGATTCACTGTAGTATTTATACAGGAAATATGTAACATGTTCCTAAACTAACTGAGAAGAGGTTACAACAAATTAGCTAAGAGGTTACAACAACTTAGCTAATATGATTTAAGGAATATATACAGAGATTTTGTCAACAACAAATTAGCTAAGATTTTGTCAACAACAAATTAGCTAAGATTTTCTCAACAACAATAACAGCTTAATAGTAACTAATGGTAAAAATACCAGTGGTCTGGCATGTTGGATCGTGTATAAGTCTAAGATGAAGGGGATGAATATGCTTTATGACAGATTTTCGCAAGATAGAATCTTTAGCCTACACAATCAGATAATCACAGAGCTAATATGGTGTAATAAGAATAACTCAGAAGCAATCACAAAGTATGCACGATATTTAATGTGGTTCGGTCAACCCAAGACCTACGTTCAGCCTTAAAAGTAATCACTAGAATAATAGAGTCAATGATACAGACATCCGAAACTTCATGCACCAACGCTTAACTCATCATGTATATACTACGCTCAACAAAGCTCAAACAATACTATCCTAGCAATAATTTTACGCTTGACTTGCCCCAACAAGTCAAGTCCCCAAAAATAACCCAATAAAGAAAACTGGTTTGATACACAGATCAAAATCAAGTAAACCACAATAACTAAAAAATAAACTTTAGATGGCTCGGTTGTAGAGTTTGATCTATCTTTGTCAATCAGCGCGTTGTTGGTTCCGCAGTGACGAAAACTAGTCTAAATCTAACTTCTGCATTTCAAGATATCAAGCTTCAAAGTTCTGTGGGTCTTTCTGTAATTTCTGAATTTGTCCGGGTCTATGTTGTAAAATTCTGCGCTCTTGATTCCTCACATTACCGAGCTATGCAGAGTTCAGAGTTCAGACTGAACTTGGTGTTGCTTGCTTCTAGGATTGCCGACCTGTCTTGGACTTGCCGACCTATGCTTGGGCTTGAGAAGAACCAAGCTATGGTCTTGGACTCGGTTTGCTTATGAAGGTCGGGTGGGCTTGGCTCGCTGTAGAGGTGAGCTCGGTTGTGTCAAGGTCATCATATGCTCGCGTTCGAGCTATGAGCTTGTTGGTCTGCGTACGCCCAAAAGCACAGAGAGGATCCGAGCAAAGCCTTAGGCTAGCTGTGCTTGCGCTCGTGGACTTGCACCAGTGAGCTTGCACCCGAGACGCAGACCAAACGGGACCCTTATGTCTTGTTGTTGTGCCTAAGAAAGAGTCGAGTTATTTGCGTGCTAAGAGGAGATGGGACCGGCCAATGTGCTCGGTTGGCTTGATGAGAAGCAGGGAGGTGTCCACTTGTTAGATCAATGAGGAGGTGTCAACTTGCTTGCCTGCATGGAGAGTAGAGGGGCCGACCAATTTGTTTGTTTTATGAAAAGATGGGGTTGGCCATTGTACTAGAGCTTTAAAGAGAGTAGGGCCAGTCGAGCTGTATGCTTTGTTTAATGAGGTAGGATGTGCGGCTCTTCCTTTCTATTTTCCTCTGTGGTGATCTTTTTTTGTGGCCGGCCTCTATGTATATATATAATGTTTATAAAACCCTAGTTCACATGCACATGAACTTTTGTATATAGTTTGTTTTGCACATGAGCTCATGTAGTTGACTTGAATTGCAATTAAATTGGTGTTGAATTCTAGTGGAACTCTTGCTTCTTTTATGCATTGAACTTGGACATGCGTGTCTCAAGTTGAACACCTAGATGCACATGAACTCTTCTATCCCACATGCTTTGACTTTTTAGAAGACTTCGATCAAGTCAAAATTACACATTTACTCCTTTTGTTAGCTGAACTCTTTTAAACCTGAAATCACTTAACAAACACATCAAGACAGTTCATGAAGTTTTGTTTTCATCAAACAAGTAATGCTAGCCCGTTGTATCTAATCTGGCATGTATCATATACTTATTAATAAATAGTTTGAGGAGAAACCGTGGTCATGTTCTACGTACGTCAGAACTAACTATGTAGCATGAACACATCAACTGTGGAGGCATGTCATATTAGATGTATCGGTCCCCTGTGTGACACAGACTTGTCAGATACAATACTTCTAATTTTGATTTACTTTTTTAGAATTTTCCTTAAGTGCAGGTTCATCTTGCCTGTGTAAGCATGTCGGTGTCCTTGCAACATAGATTTCTGGAATTTCTGGATCAAGATAATGTCAACTTCTGATATAGAGCTGAGTGTTTTGGTACCTTGGATCGCTGACTGAACAACTTTTGTTTTCCCATCTTTTTACATTTTTGGCAGGGTCTGGCAGGATGTACCTGTTTTGGTGATGGTCAGCATGCTTGCCTATTTTTGCTTCTTAGAGCAATTATTAGTAAGTAACCAACTCATGCAGACAGCTTAATCTGTTATATATGTATTAGACGTTGATGTTAATGCTGTCATGTTAGCACTTCAGTTTTTGTGAACTTTTCCAAATGATTGCGCATTTCAATGGCACAGGTTACAGCTATGGGTTCCCATGCTCTTGCAATATCATTGCCTTTCTCTTGTGTCTTGGGTCTCCTCTCCTCCATGATAGCTTCCACAATGGGTAATGATCATGTCCCATTTCGGCATTTGTTTTTATTTTTCTGTGTTAGATCTAAATATGATTTATAGCATTTTGTGCAATGTTTTGTAGCTTCTCTCATTCTCACATGTTTGAAATCAAATATCCAACAGACTTACCTTCTAGTTTCCTGCATAATGCAACTAGCATAATTGTATCTCTGTCATGGAGTCAAATTATGGTAGCTGACTTTAAACAGCTTTAGGAGAGGCTGGAATCTTTCCTCATGAAGACCCAAGTGGGGGTTGGGGGCGAATGTATACATACTTTTTGGCCACATTCAACATAAGGACATCATATCCAGACAGCAAAACAGATACATGTACAGTTGTGATAAATAACAAAAACAGCACATCTTATGACATCAATCATCACAAGTATATGCAATTAAACTGCGGCACCACCTACAATTTAAATTCAAACCTTACATTTGAAGCAGGGTTTGAGGTATCGACCGATACCATTAGGTATCGGCCGTATCGTATCGGTATCGGCAGTGAACGATACCGAAACTAAGGGTTAGTTTCAGTATTGGCTGATACTGAACGGTATCGGTCAGTTTCGGTCGATACCGGTCGAAACTGACCGATACCGGCCGAAACTGACCGATACCACTCTGTACTGGTCGAAGATGGAGGAAGAAAAATGTGTAATTAAATAAAAATTCTGTAAAAACCCAAAAAATTTCGTGAATCAATAGGTTGCATAGAAAGATCGGTTAAAAGAGAGGAGAAACACCTAGGGTTTCGGCTTGAAAATTATGACGAATTAGATGAAGAAGAGGTAGAACCAAGAAAAATTGCTGAAAAAAGAAGAAAAAGGACAAAAGAGAGATGATGAAAAAATTAAACTCGCCTCATGGCGTTGCCGTCTCGCCGAACTTGTCTCCTGTCTCCCCGAACCCGCCTCGACCATATAGCATGAGAGTGAGAGTGAGCAAAGAGAGAGATAAAGAGGCCCGAGTCACCTTTCAGGAGATGATGTGTTCTTTAAAAGGCAAACTTGTAGATAAATGGTATGTGCATAAAGTAAAACAGTCGGTGTGCATATCAAGCGGATATTTTGTTGCAACCCTGTAAATAAGTGGTATGTGCGCAAAGCAAAATGGTGGATGTGCAAAGCAACGTCCAGCGATTTTTTGGCAAACTTGTAAATAAGTGGTATGTGCGCAAGGTAAAACGGTGGGTGCACAAGGCAAGCTTTAGGATCTATTCATTTATCTAATATTTAGTATTTAAGTACCAAACTTTAGGTATTTAGCATTTGATATGATTACGAACTCAAATTTTGTTTATCTATTTAGTATTTAGTATTTGATAGTATATGATTAATATTTTAGTTTGTTAAGTATTTAATAGTATTTGATAGGTTTAGATTTAAGAACCTCCGAAGCCATCACTGTGTGTATATAATATATACATATGTAAAGTATCTTCAAAACCGAAACCGATACCTGAAACGAAACTGCCGAAACTAGCGATACAGACGAAACCGAAATTTGCTTCCGAACCCGTCGAAATAGGTGATACCGATACCGAAACCTAAATTTTGGAAAGAATGATAACTAGACCGAAACCGAGACCTAAAACCTTGATTTGAAGACCTACATCTGAGCCCAGATGGCATCACCAGGCAGTTTCATTGAATCGGTCAATAGCGAATGGACCTTTGTACTACAAAACTTAGGAAAGTTATGAATATTGAACCACAACATTGGTGACCCAGAATAAATAAAATTTTGTTTTGTCGAACATGACAAAGAAGTTAAGCTGAAGAACATATATGATGTAATTGAATCTGTTAGGAATAAACTCTCTTGTCTTATTCCAAGGGCAATAGCCCGATATATATAGAGTACAGGGAATGGTAAATAAGCACAGAAGACCCTATACAAAGGGACATATACATCTAACACCCCCTCAAACTCATGGTGGATCAACAACACTGAGTTTGGAAAGATAGAAACTGTGCTGTGCTCTGGTCTGGGCCTTTGTGAAGAAATCCGCGAGCTGATACTCAGAAGGCACATACTGTAGAGCAATAACCCCATCCCGTGCCTGTGAACGCGTAAAAGAGGCGTCCACACCAATGTGCTTGGTGAGCTCATGCTTCACCGGGTCACGAGCAATACTGATGGCACTTGTACTGTCGGACAACAAAGGAGTAGGTGTGGAAATAGACACGCCAAAATCCGCAAGTAACCAACGTAGCCAAATAACCTCTGCTGTCAACAAGGCCATAGCACGCAACTCAGCCTCTGCACTCGATCGAGAAACCGCCTGCTGCTTCTTGGTCTTCCAAGTGATGCGAGAGCCACCCAGGAAGACGCAATAGGCAGATAGAGACCGACGATCAGAAGGATCACTGGCCCAAGTCGCATCAGAGTAAGCATGGAGCTGTAAAGGGCCAGACCGTGGAAAGAATAATCGACGGTGGCTGGTCCCGCGCAGGTAACGCATGACACGAAGAAGGTGGCTGTAGTGAAGCTGAGTAGGTGCAGAAACAAACTGGTTCAGGATGTGCACGGAATATGAAATATCCGGCCGAGTGATCTCAAGATAGACCAGACTGCCAACAAGATGGCGATAACGAGTGGGGTCCGGAAGAGGCTCACTGTCAGTAGAGCAAAGATGTAGATTCAGCTCCATCGGTGTATCAACGGTACGCTGATCAACAAGAGAAGCCCGATCAAGAAGATCCTGAATATACTTCTCCTGAGAGAGATAGTAGCCATCAGGTGTGGAGGAAAACTCAATCCACAGAAAGTAACGAAGAGGGCCAAGATCCGTCAAAAGAAACTGCTCGCTCAGCCGTGCTTTCACAAAAGCAATAAACTGGGGATCATCTCCAGTGATAATCATATCATCCACATACAAAAGGAGAAGCGTCCGACCACGAGATGAAGTATGAACAAAGAGAGCAGGATCATGATCACTCGCAATAAAACCAGCAGCAGTGACGACAGAAGAGAACCGCTGAAACCAAGCACGGGGAGCCTGCCGAAGACCATATAGAGAGCGACGAAGGCGACAAACCATGCCCTCGGGGACAGAATAACCAGGTGGTGGTCGCATATAAACCTCCTCATCAAGAACTCCATTGAGAAAGGCATTCTTGACATCAAGCTGGGAGATAGTCCATGAACGAACAGCAGCAACAGTAATAAGACTGCGAACAGTAGTCATATGAGCAACATGGGCAAATGTCTCCTCAAAATCTATCACATGCTCCTGCTGAAAACCGCGCGCTACAAGACGAGCCTTGTAGCGCTCCAGAGTACCATCAGATCTGGTCTTGACCTTGTAAACCCACTTGCACGTGATAGGACGAACACGGGCAGGCAGGGGTACAAGATCCCACGTACCAGTACGCTCAAGGGCAGCAATTTCCTCTGCCATAGCATGCTGCCACTCCTGGTGAGCAGCGACATCTCGATAAGAGGTCGGCTCGGCAAGAATAGCACCCAGAGAAGTAAACCGACCAGGAGGGCGTAGTGACTCACGATCACGAAGGTGGTAACGAGGAGGGTCACTGTAGGAAGAGGGCAACTCAGGAGGGTCACTGGTGATGGAGGGCATCTCATGAGAAGGCACTGCAGGAGGATCCTTGACTCGCTGACGACGAGTGTAGTGAAGAGGAAAGGGAGGAACATGTCCTGGGGTAGGTGCAGAGGTGACCGGAGGCACAGGGGGGACTGGTGGTGGAGCGGAGGGCACAGGTGATGGAGATATGGGTGGTGGAATGGTGGATAGTGGACTATCAGGAAAAGTGAGAAACAAAAGAGGCTCAATAATAGAAGCCGGACTGGAAGATGAAGAAGGACGAGTGAAGAAGGGACGAGACTCATCAAAAGTCACATCACGAGAAATCCGCATCCGTCGAGCTACAGGATCCCAACACCGATATCCCTTGTGCACAGCATTATAGCCAAGAAAGACACACTCGGCAGACTGGGCTGTCAACTTGGTACGCTCACGAGGGGCCAACAAGACATAGCAAACACAACCAAAAAGACGAAGCTCAGGATAGGAAGGCAGATCTGGAGGTGGTGTAGGAAGGCGCTCAAGTGGAATCGCACCCTGAAGAGGAGAGGATGGCTGCATGTTGCTGAGATATGTAGCAGTAGATACAGCCTCAGCCCAAAACTGAGGGGGAACAGAGGAAGCAATCATAAGGGCACGAGCAGTCTCAAGTAAATGACGATGCTTGCGCTCAGCAACGCTATTCTGGGCATGAGCACCAGGACAGGAAAATTGTGAGAGAGTGCCCTGGGTATCAAGAAAAGCACGAAGGTGCCGAGATAAGTATTCTCCAGCAGAGTCAGCACGAAGAACCCGAATGGGAGTGCTATACTGTGTACGGATCATGGTAGCAAAAGATTTATAGATAGACAAAACCTCAGTACGAGAGGACATAAAGTATATCCAAGTGTAGCGAGAAAAATCATCTATAAATATAATATAGTAGCGATGACCCCCTTTCGAAACGAAGGGGGCCGGACCCCATACATCTGAGTGAACAAGATCAAAAGGACTCTGGGAGACAGACTCACTAGTAGGATAAGGTAGTTGTAACTGTTTGCCAAGTTTGCAGCCCATACAGTCTAAAGACATATCACCAGAGACAGACCCTAATAAACCTCTACGAACCAAAGAAGAAAGACGCGAGCCACAGAGATGTCTTAAGCGATGATGCCACTGGGCAAACGAACCGGTGGAGGATGCAGCAGCGGCGGAGGCAATAGTGGGGATGGGAGGACTGGCAGAGGCAGCGGAAGGAAGATGAAGCCAGTCAAGCTCCCAAAGACGCGGAGAATCACGCCTGCGGGGGCCAGAACCAACTAGAGTGCCCGTGCGACGATCCTGGATAGTACAAGAGTCAGAATCAAGAATAACACGACAGCCATGATCAGTAAGTTGGCCTGCCGACATAAGCTGCATGGTGAGTTTTGGAACGAGGGACACAGCAGGAACATGAAAAGTGGGACTTGAAAGTGTGCCTAGTCCAGTAACGGAAAGTGGGGTGCCATCTGCAGTGAGAACAGTGACAGAGCGGGAGGGAGTACTAATGGAATGTAAAGTGGTAGGGTCAGGAGTCATATGAAATGAAGCACCAGAGTTAAGGATCCAAGGAGAGGTACCTGAGGTGGTGGAAGATGGTGTCGCAGGACCTGGAGGCTGACTGGCAGAAGAAGCAGAGCCTGATGCCCCAGAAGCAGACATCCGACGAAATAACGTGAGAAGCTCCTGCTCAGTATCAGATGGGGTAGAGCTCCTCTGAGAAGTGAACCCCCCCGTGTCAGTCTCCTTCTTCTTCTTGGCAGCAGCCTGATCCCTCCGCTTTTTGTGACACTGCGCCTCCACATGTCTGTCTCGGTGGCAGTAGGTGCAGCGTCTAGTGTCACCTCGCACGGGTGCTGTAGCAGAAGGCAGAACTGGTGTGATAGGAGCAGAAGAGGCAGGAGCACGGGTCGCCAAAACCGAAGCAGGGGGTGCTAAAAGACCAGCAGTACGAAGACGAGTCTCCTCAGTACGAATAGCAGCAAGAACCTCCAAGAACGTCACGCGTGGGTGACGGGCAAGTAGCTGGGCACGTATCTGCTCGAACTCTGGCCGAAGTCGGGTCAAAAAGTCATAGACCCGACGAAGCTGCAGGTGGGAGTGCTGATGCTGGCAACACTGGCAGATATGACAGATCGCTGGTCCCAAAGAGTCGAGCTGACGCCAGATGGAAGATATCTGTGCATAGAACTCATCGACCGTGGCATCACCCTGCTGAAGAGCCTGCTCCTGTCTGACGACAGCAAGGTAGAGGGAGTCACCGGTAGGCTCATAGTGAGAGCGAAGATGAGCCCACATCAGCTGAGACGTCGCCAAACTCACAATGTCGCCAGTCAGGGACACATCAATGCTAGCGATGAGGATGTTGGCGGCACGAGCATCGTCATCACACCACCGCCGATAGAGAACATCCTGAGAGGAATAAGCAGTAACAGCAGTCGCATACGCATCGGTTGCCGCCTTCTTGGCGGTGTCATCAGCAGTGGGGGGAGTGGTGTCTTGCTGGGAAGCACCGGTCGCGGTGGGCAAGGATGATCGCCGGTGAGAAGGTCCCAAAGGCGCTGACCGCGCATATGGAGACGAATGTGCGGTACCCACTCCTTATAATTAAGGCCATCAAAAATCAGCGAACACCGAGGGATAGCAACATGATGATGATGATGAGGTAGATCCGTAGGAGACGCCATACGAAGAGATCAGATCCGTGCGCGCGCAGGCAGGGGGGGCGAAGATCCATGCTACAGCACCCGTGCGCGCAGAAGGCAGGGGGCGAAGGGGGCGAAGGGGGGCGCAGAAGGCAGGGGGTGTTAGATCCGAGATCGGAGCAGGCGGGCAGGAGACCTCCGAGATCCGTGCGCGCAGGGATCAGCAGCGCAGATCCGTGATCCGAAGGGTCGTGGGGGGCGAAGGGGCGAAAACCTCCGAGATCCGTGCGCAGGCGATTCGACTTGGGGATCAGCGATTCGAGGCGGTGACTGGACTTGAGGAAATTGGGGATCAGCGATTCGAGGCGGTGACTGGACTTGAGGATCAGCAGCGCCACCACGTCGAGCAGATTTGCGACAGCGGCATAGGGGCGCGGCAGCACAGGCGTGGCAGTGACGCAGGCGGAGTCGGCACAGGAAGGCGGAGTCGGCGCGTCGCAGGCGGAGCCGTCGCAGGCGGAGCCGTCGAGGCGGAGCCGCAGAGGAAGACGGAGTCGGCGCGAGCGGGGGGGCGTGGCAGCGACACAGAGTCGCAGACGGGGCGGGCGATCGTTGCCGAGGAAGGCGCGTGGACTCGGATGTCGTGACTCACGGCGGCGGCTCTGTGTTTGGATTTTAGTGGGAGGGGCTAGGGTTTGGATTCTTGCGGGAGAGAGAAAGAGACGGCTAGGGTTTAGGTTAAACCTAGCTCTGATACCATGTTAGGAATAAACTCTCTTGTCTTATTCCAAGGGCAATAGCCCGATATATATAGAGTACAGGGAATGGTAAATAAGCACAGAAGACCCTATACAAAGTGACATATACATCTAACAGAATCATGTGCTTGACAATTCTGTCGCCTTACATTTTTTTGGAATTAGATGTCATACACAGAATATACAAAAAAGTGATGTGTCTTTTTTATCTTGTCTCTCTGCTAGGTTTATGAAGGTATTCTCCATTTCCATTGCCATTATCTGGTTTTTCTTTTGTTATTTATATCGTATATTTCTTGCAGTGAGCAAGACTTACATTTGGGCGTATGCATCCTTTCAGTTTGCAATTGTAATCCTTTTTGCTCATATCTTCTACAATGTGGTAAGAGGTTTCTCCATCAGACAATTTTTCATCAATGGGTGGGGTGGGTTCTTTATCTTTTTTGTTTCTCTTTTTTTCCTTCGCGGGGTGTAACGGGAGGGGGGATTACACATGTTCTTCATGACAAACAGTTAGTTCTTACATTCGTAGTCAATTTTGCAGCTCAGAGTGGCTCCTGTACTTTCTGTCCTGCTTTCATCCTTCACGGGGTTTGGAATTGCAATTAGTACAAATTCTCTGCTTGTAGAGTATCTGAGATGGAGAACTAGGCGAATTATACTGGCACATCAACAACATAGGGGTGCACAGCAACAAGATCGCAGAGACAATCCTGAATCTCAAAACGGGGTTGTTACTGGGCCGCAAGATGTCGAAGGTCAGGCCCAAAATACCAATGCCTCACAAATTGGATGAGTTGCACTAATTTCATCTGAAGGTAATATCTCCGTCAACTGTAGCACACAAAATTAGGATGGTTATCCCAGGAGATGATTTGAGATTAGTTCTTATAACTCCAACTACTTTAGCGAGAATATAACACGCCTCCCACATAGCATTACATATTTGTTTTGCTGCAAAGTGTCCACTAACATTATACATGCTTCCCCATCAAGCTGAACTATTAACCACACACAGAAAATCTTATCTAATGGGGAAATATAATATGATTAGCTGTAGGAACTGCAGTCAGGCCAGTTCCAGTCGGAATCCCATTTCCATAAATTTATCATATTTTTCTCCCAATTTCATGATGATAACTACTTCACAATTTACTTCCTATTTAAAAAAGGCATAGAAGACAAGTTGATAGGTTATACTTTACAGGATGTTCTTAAACAATCATATTGAAATTATTGAGAAGCCTCAAAATTTGCTTCATAAGTGCAATTGTACATAATAAGAATATGAAGGTTCAATTATCTATCTAAGAAAATGACAATTCCATTCGCACACGAGAAATTGATACATGTTTCATAACACAACCATTATCTAAATGTCATGAAGATATTAATTATAATAAGGTCAAAGGAAGATATTAATTATAATAAGGTCAAGTAATATAACATATCTATATTGGCTATATTTCAAGAAACCTTAAAGTTTGGCCAAGTTTTATAAATTACCCTGAACTTTTCGAAACAACACAACTACTCTGAACTTTGTCCAAAATTTTACATATTTATTACATATTTACTCTCCATCAGCCCGATGTGAGTTCCCACATAAAATTTTAATAGCCAAAATACACTTATCCTTATTTTTGAATATATAAAACTTAAAAAAAATGCAATCCTTGATGAGGACGAGAACAAAGATAATGATTCTGCAGAGGAGGACAGAGGAGAGAATTGGGGTGAATTTGTGTTTGGGAAATAGAGATGGGAAAGGAAGAGAGATCTATGGTCGTATTGGGTCGGATTTGGTTCGGAATTGGGCGGTTCTGAGATCTGACCTGACTTAGGTGTTGTTTTGATTGGAAGAGCAGGAAAGAGTTTTTATGGTGGATTTTGGTTTGGCAAGTAGATGAGGAAGGAGGAAAGGTTTGGGATTGTTTTGTGTCATATTTGTTTTAGATTTAGGCAATTTTGGGTCGGATCCATCAAATATGTGAGGTGGGTTTCAATTTGCATTTGGATGATAAGAGAATGGAGGGAATTGGGTTTTGGGCGAGTGATGAATGGAGGATGAACAAAGGCCACCTAGGGTTGGGGTTGGGGTAGAGAGGAGTCAAGGTTAAGGTTTATGGTTAGGGACAATGGAAGGAGAAGGGAGATGGAAATGGAAATGGGTTTTTAATTATTTTATTAATAAATTAATGTTACTATTTTGTTTTTAAAATAAATTTTGAATTATAATAGCTAATAATGACACTTTATTTAATACTAATAGTACATTAATTATAGTTCTTAATGATTATATAATTGTATTTGTTATTAATTTTTAAAAAATTATGTATTAAAAAAATCTTATTCCCCTCAATTTTTTTACATTTTTGCAAAGATCATTTATGATAAAATGTTATATGCCTTTTTAATATTTTTATGATATATGCATTTTTCAACTATATACTGTGTTTTTTGTAAGAAATAAATTTATTACATTTCGTTATTAATAATACATAGTTATATACTATTTAAATTATGTATGAATATTTAATGTATACTTATATATCTATGCATTTTCCAAGAATATTTGATATTTTATAGTTTATGAAAAAAATTCAGCTTAAATGTACTATACATATATAGTTTTATGATGTTTAACTATAAATAATTATTTTTAAAACATCATGATATGTATTTTACCTTTTTACTAATAACCCAATTGTAAATAGTTTTATATTTTAATAAAATTCCAATTTTTGAACATTTTTATTACGTCTATGTTATATATATATATATATATATATATATATATATATATATAATATGCGTTTATCTTTATTGATCTCAACAAAATGTACAAGGTTCAGGGGATAACAAAAGAGAATTTGTAGATCCTGGTCAAGGCACATGTGCCAACACCACACCCCTACAAAAACCTTCTCTACTCCAAGCAACCCACACAATTACAAACAAAGAAATATCAAAAAAAACATTATACAACCAGACCCCAATTAGCTAAAGGCCCATTTGCGGCATCCCGGTCCCCCTCGATATGCCTCAAGGTAATTCTGACATCAGCAGCAATGTCCTCGAATAGAATAGTCTGACATTTGCTCTCCCCTTCAAATATCCTCATGTTTATTTCCTTCCATACATGCCAGATCAAAGCAGCAAGAACAATTTTAGCAAGGGCTCCCAAGCTATCTTTTTTATGAAACTTAGCAAGAAATAGATCTCCCACGCCAGCTAGAGTGGAAGGAGGCGATGTGATGATCCCTAGTTTGAGGAAACTCCTGCAAAGGATGTAATAGGTGAAATTGCAACCAAAAATATGTGATCGACACTTGCATGGGCATTACAAGAACACAGAACACAAAAGGGGGAAGAAGGAACTCCCCATTGGACAAGTTTGTCCCTCGTAAGAAGCTTACCATGGAAAGCCCGCAGCAGTGTAATGGCCATTTTGGGAACATGTCCTGGGAACCAAACCACCTTATAAAAAGGAAAGATAGGTCTGACAGTACGAGAACCGGCCCAAGCATCCTGCAGAGATGGTGACTTAGAATACCATTTCCATGAATCTTCCCCCGGTCGCAAAGAAATAGTAGCTATAGAATTCAAAACAGGTGCAGACACAGGCACATTAGCCCAACCCTCCTCAGTCCAATACTCACTAACAGTTTTCATTTTCTCACTAATCGGAACCACATAACTGTCACATAGCGGGTCACAAGGAAGCCAGTTATCATACCAAAAGAGCGTAGAGGTCTCATCCCTAACAATGCGCTTAGTCAATTTCTTAGTGATATTGCGGCATTGAAGCATGAATTTTCAAGTCCCAGATTGCATAGAAGAGTTCTTAGCCACATAGAAACCCATTCTGCCCAAGTATTGTTTCCTCATATAAGAAGCCCAGATACCATTATGCGTTAACATACGCCAAGTTAATTAGACCACATAAGCCATATTAATATCAGAGAATTGCCTAAGACCCACTCCCCCCTCCTACTGGGGGGCACAAAGATCATCCCACACCCAAATATGAGACTTCCCCCAAATAAACTTCATGTGGAATTGAGCATATTCAACATAGACTTTGGTATACGAAAATCTTGCATCCAGAAAACAATCATGCCAAGAATTACAGATCTAACAAGCTCTATGCGCCCCGAGATAGATAATAGAGAAGAAGACCACCCCTGCAATCTGGCCTTGCATCTATCAATCAATCTAGTGTACATAGACGCTTTAGGGTATTTAGTTGAGAGAGGGAGCCCCAAATAAGTGGAGAGAGATTGAGCATGCCGAATACCCAAAATATCAGCGATTCTAGCAGGGTCTTTGGTCCCCTTGCTAAAAATACCAGCACTTTTACTCCAATTCACATCCAGACCTATTAGATACTTGAAAGTGCATAATAGACCCTTCAATCCCTCAAATGATTTAGAGTTGGCCCGGCAGAACACAAGAAGATCATTAGCAAACATGAGATGCGTGACGGCCCCAACCCTTTTCATGGGTAGAATGTTACGACTGGCATTAGCAGAAGCCATCAAGAGAGAGAGAGCCTCCATGACAACCACAAAGAGATATGAGGTATCTTATGACATATGCCGCTAAGTCTCATATGCAGTCTACGTGTGCTTGCGCGCACTTTCATTTTCTAGAAGGTCTCGAAGACTGTAGGAAGGTCACACATCTGCTATATTTTAGGAGGATCAGAATTGTTTATTTTAATCATCATATTTTAAAATCCCAAAACACCAAATATCGGATGAACACAATGGGTATTGCACATTCATTCACTCGTCGCAAAAGTTTTATTCATGCAAAACCGTTAAATTTGCAACTGGTAGATGAACAGGCAAAACCCATTGGGTTTATCACATATTCGATGTTTTGATATTTTAAAATATGTAGATCAAAATGAATAGTTTCGATCCTCTACAAATTAGCATAGGTTTGAGTTTTGAAGGCATATATGAGACAACGTCATATGTCATGATATTCTTTAGTCTCTAAGCCTCATATTTCATATGATAATCATTGGTCTCACTTAGACTAATGAGTCTCATATGATATACTTAGCCTAATATACGCATATAAAACTCACACCTTCGTTTTTTTAGAATCGGAACCATTCATCTTGATATACATATTTTGAAACAACACACCGAATATGGGGTGAACCCAATGTGTTTTACATGTTCATCTACCTGTTGCAAATTTAACTGTTTTGCATGAATAGAATTTTTGCGACAGGTGGATGAATGGGTAAAACCCATTAGGTTCACTCTATTTGGTATTTTGATGTTATATAATATGAAAAACAGGATTAATGTTTTTGATTCTCCAAAAATAGCTTTGGTGGGAATTTTGGCTTAGCCTCCTATGTCATATGATCTTAAATATTCTCATATATATATATAAGAAATATGTATGTGCTGTTAGCGTAGGAAAAATTCTCACGCTGACATCACACACACACACACACATGTTTTTATTTTTTTTAATTTTTGGAGACTTATTCTACACATCATGGATGAATATTATACCAAAAATCAAGTGAATCCAATATTATTGGACACTTAATCTAAACGTTACACATTCAACAGTTTCAGAACAATAGAATTTTTTACAACGAATGGATCGATGGTTAAATACTCATAAGGTTATCATATATTTGGGGGTTCAAGGGGTTTAAAATGTGTATAACAACTTAGAAAAAAATTCAATTTTTTTAACTTTTCTAACACTAACAGCGCAAGTAATTTCATGTGCTATTAGCGCATTTAATTTCATGTGCTATTAGTGCATTTCCAATTTCATATATATATATGGCAATCTTCGGGTGCGAAAAATCCCGTGCGAAAGCCGTGCGAAAACTTTTTTTTTATTTTTTTGAATTTTTTTTTCAAAAATTCTTTTTTTGATGTTTAATCCATACAATTATATACCCCAGGGAAAATAATGGGTGAACCTGTTGGGCATTAGAGCACCCATCCACCCGTTACAAATTTAACGGTATCAAAACGTGCGAATTTGATGAAATGGCTTGATCGAAGGCCAAATGACATTATTTCTCAACCATTATTTTTTGAGGGGGGTATAACAACATATAATGAGGGTGGAAAAAAGAATTTTTGAAAAAAAAAATTTCAAAAAAAAGATAAAAACATTTTCGCACGGTGCGAAATGTTCTCATTTGAAAATTTTCCTATATATATATATATATATATATATGCAAAAAATGTGCCTAAGAATGACCTCGGGTAGAGATACCTGAGCACACCCCCTCTGTTCGGGGTTTGTGAGTATTTTTTTTTGAAATTTTTCTTGCAGTAGGTAGATATACTTGTTATGTAGCTCCCCACAAAATTTCAGGTCAATCCGACACCGTTTGAGCCTCCGTTCATCGATTTCAAAAACGTTGCGCAAAACTGTCCAGAATTTGGACAGTTTTGCGCAACGTTTTTGAAATCGATGAACGGAGGCTCAAACGGTGTCGGATTGACCTGAAATTTTGTGGGGAGCTACATAACAAGTATATCTACCTACTGCAAAAAAAATTTTCAAAAAAAAATACTCACAAACCCCGAACAGCGGGGGTGTGCTCAGGTATCTCTACCCGAGGTCATTCTTAGGCACATTTCCCTCTATATATATATATATATATATATATATATATATATATATATATATATATAGGAAAAAGGGGATCTAAGATGCCTCATTAGATGAAATCTAAGGAGGCGCCCTCATTCCCCCCATCTCCTACAATTTTTTTTGAAATGTTTTTTCATGGGGTTGTTTACATCATGGATGATCAACATATCAAATTTCAAAGGATTCCAATACTTTTTGAGCCTCCATCTACCCCTTACAACTTCAACGGTCTGAAAACGTGCTAAAAACCCCACGAAGTTGCAAGGGGTAGAAGGGGTCTCAAAAAGTATTGGAATCTCTTGAAATTTGGTATGTTGATCATCCATAAGGTGAACAACAAACTCATGAAAAAACATTTCAAAAAAATATGGGAGATGGGGAGAAATGGGGGTGCCTCCTTAGATTGAATCTAAGGAGGCACCTTAGGATCCCTCTACACACACACACACACATATATGGATTTAATGTAGAAAAGATGGCACCTGATCCATTGGATCAGGTGCTTAGACACAAAAAAGGTGGGAAGTACAAGCCTCCACATGGGCTTGTACTCGTGGTTCCCCACCTTTTAGTGTCTTGCACCTGATCCAATAGATCAGGTGCCACCTGCTCTACATTAATCCATATATATATATATATATATATATATATATATATATATATAGGGATCTTCAAATGCGAAAAAAGGGCTTTTCGCACCGTGCGAAAACAATTTTTTTATTTTTTTGAAATTTTTTTTTTCAAAAATTCTTGTTTTGATGTTTAATCCATACAATTATATACCCCAGGGAAAATAATGGGTATATATATATATATATATATATATATATATATATATAACAACATATATATATATATATATATATATATATATATATATATATTGAAAAATGAGCATCAACAAGCCAAAGAAAAAATTTCATCCTTGATAGCGTCAAACATATGCACCTCTTTTTTTCGCTCAAACTGTTCATTTTGATCTTCATGTTTCAAAAATCACAACCCCTTAATTTTAAAGGAGTTTTGCTTGTTTATTCACTCGTTTCAAGTTTAACGGTTTCACCATAACAAAACTTTTTGCAATGGTTAGATAAATGATTAAAACTATTAGTGTTTATTTAAAAATTAGTAGTTTGGGGCTTGATCGTCGAAAAATAGGAGGGATGGTTGCGTGAGTTCCTCCTTGGCTTGTCGTGTGTGTGTGTATATATATATCCTGCATTCGTATTACACAACACACACACACACACACACACACACACAATGATGTTAATATTTTTTTTTCTTTTAAAAATAGAGGAAAATGTGGAGAAGAAAGTTTGAAATAGTGAAAAAAGAAAATTATAGCATGTAAAAAGAAATATACATTAGCTTTATATATATATTAAAAATTTAAAAATATGTTCCAAAATTCGTGGTAGATTTATGAAACTTAAAAAAGAATGCATCAAACCTATACCTATGTCTTAAAAAATATTAAATAAATGAAGAAGGGCATATAGGTCATTTTTGTTTTCGGTAGCGACCATGAAGTATTTTTGTGAAACTTCAAAAGTTGTGGTTGTTTTGTGTTGCCGGAAAGTTCCAGGCATTTTCTATGGACTCTAACCAAAGTAATGTCTGGAAATTAGCATGTCCATATGCGAGTTTTTTTAATAATAGTTTATAATTGCACCAGCAACAGAAACAAAGCCGTAGTCCTAGTCTTGGGGATTAACTCCATGAGTCCTTTTTCTATCCATAGCTTTTGTGCTACCTTTTTCTTTTCTTGCATCTCATTCTTCCCTTTCTTTTTGTGTTCTTGGATGATGCACTGATCAGAGTTATCTTAATCTTTACAGGTTCTCAACTTTATGTCTTTCTACCGTAGGAAGCATATTGTCCCGAAAATTTTGAATGTAAAATTAAAGCAGGCAAGTGCTATTGTTGCAAGATTTGTTAGAGGACTGTGTACAGCTATAATGGGAGAGAAACGTGAACGAGGGACGAGGAAGAGAGATTTTGACGGTGGCGTGACAATGTGTGTAGTAAATTGAAGGGAATGTCCAATTTCTTTGGTCCCTGTCGGTTTATGCGCAGGGACGACCGTGGGTGTGACGTTTGTGTGAGGATGATGATGCTTTCAAACCTGTCATTTTCATTTTCTTTACTTGGAGCTGCCGTGTACGCATTGTGTGTATATCGATAGTGAGTGTTAACAATATATGAGAAGCCACAGCTGTAGTGAATGTGCAGAAATTTGCACGGTGAAGAGTACGTCAGGTAAGTTTGGCTATGGGATGTAAGCAATGAATACCCAGAAATTGATATTTGATAATATGTGGTTTCGTGTTCCATTTGTCAGTCTTTGCACATGGCATTTGAATCATGAAGAATATTTTTTGAATGGTTCTACAGCCTAAGGGTTGCACCAACACATGAATCTTTGATAATAACAGCATTGCCACTAATGCCAATCTTTCAACCTCCGCGCTAACAAGGCAAGGTCTTACATAAGAAATTATGAAAACCAAATTATAAAAGGATGCTAAAATCAAGTGACTACAGCAGATGGCAAGCTGAGGAAATCCCTTTAAAACATAATCTTTTTCCACGCTCGCTGATCTTCAAAATATGTGAATTAGAGAAACGATATATGGACAGACCATCACCTTCATTGGCTGCAGCACTAAGAGGCTGCTGCAAAGCTAGAGGTAGTAACATGTTAAAAAAATTGTTCAGGCAGCAGATACAGGCTTGTTATTCCATTCCCAAATGATTTCATAAGGGCGAGGGTGAGATCCTTCTTCATTTCTCAGACTCTCGGCCCCTGCTTGATCCGAGCTCCTCCTAAAGACGGCAATCTGTGAAGCAAAGCCCGGTTCAACATCACCATCCCCACCCACTCCACTAAACTCGACGTTGTAGCTATGTCTAACGGCAAGGTCAGCGGCCCACTGCTCAAACTGTCGCCTCGTCCACTCAAACTTGTGATCATGGTTGCGGAATTTGCATGTGGCCGACTTCTCATCTGAATCCTCTTCCTTGTTGGTCAAAGCAGATCTTTGGAGGATAGGATTGTATTCGTAGTTGGGCGTCGAGACAACAAGTACCCGCGGGCAGAAAAGACTCAGTACTACATCACCAAACAAGCATGCCTCCTCTTCTTCCATGTGCTCGATAACCTGCATTCCATCATGTAACTTCAGCACTTAAAATTCTAACATCTTTTTTTGTTAGGGAAAAAAATGAAAGATTAAAAAAATCTAAAATATTTAGAAAATGTTCATTAAAAATTCTCATATTTTAACTAGACTATTTATTATTATTTATTTGGACATCTATTTTTAGGGCAAAAAAATATCAAATGACATTATTTTGCTTGTAACTATATGTTGTTGAGGTCTTTGCTAACTCTTGCATAAGCTCTCTACGGTTTGCCATCGCCTCTTCTATGCTTGCTTTATACACATTCGAGTTTGTGCTAGTGTTGCGTTATCCCATATATTTCATTTCTTTTAAGCATTTTTGTGGTCTTTGACTCTCTCACCCTCCAGGTTTTTCTAACACTTTTCTAGATTCAAAATTTCATTTAACCTTAATGATCCCATTGTAAATAAACCACTTTAGTCAAAAGGCTTAGCTACTGGGATGGCCCATAACAATAATATCAACATTCCCAACGCTCTCCACATAGAATAGCGGGTAAGATGGGGATCCTACACCCTGCACTTTATCATGTCTTTTGTTTTATTTTATGTTTCTTCTGATCGGGCTTTATGTGACTATCTTGCCCAAGTCTATTATTTGGGTCCAAGCCCATAATCACACCTTGTGGGGGTTTCTAGCCTATAAATAAGGCATCATAAACTTCTCTAGAGAGATCAATAATTGAGATATTTTTCCAACCAAATTCAGCTGTGCCAAATGTTAGGAGTGATTTGCCGAGTGTGATTCCCTAAATCCATTATCTTTCCCTTTCAACCCCTAATTTCTCAAACACTAAATCTTCACTGCCTTGCAACTTTTCGGTCTGCATCAAATTGGTTTCAAAGCCAAAGTAGATCTGATCTGTCCTAAAAGTTTCCCCTAATTTATCCTGCACTTTCCCCAGATTTATATTTATTATCGTTCAAAAAATCATCAGATATTACAAAAATTTCTTGCACACCTTCTCCGCTTACCCTTTCTCAGACTCCAAACCCTAACCCTACGTCCACCTAAGTAAACGTCAGCTTGGGCTTTATGCAACTGGCATACAAACGTCTACTGTTTAGGTCCAAGACCAAAAAATAACACCTTTTAGGGTTTGTAGCATATAAGGCATTGTTCGTGTTTCTAGAGATTAGTAAATTAAGATTTTTCCAACCAAAATGAGTGGGGCCAAATGTTTTTGAGTGATTCGCCTAGGTGTCCTACTATAAATCCCCTATTTTCCCTTTCAAAAACGTTAGGGCTTCCAACACTTAGATCTTTACCACCAAAAACCCATTATGTTCTGCATCATTGCACTATCTTACACCTGGAGTACAGCACGCATTAAGAGACAACCCTCCCCTCAAATGTGGTTATGACAGATAAACAATTTTGAACCAATATCTTTTTTCCGAGTACCCCACACAATGTCAGCAAACCACTTTACCACTAAGCTTAAGTAAATGGGTTGTAGGCTAACAATGTGTGAACACGTTACACATGTTAACATTCCCAACATCCAACATACCAAACTTATCATTACAGTTTTCAGTGTGTGGAGCCTGCACATAAAAAGTTGAGACGGATATCATTGCACCAACAACATAGGTTCTATAAATTTTATCAGTTCACAAGCAAGAAGGCTAAGTAATAACCACGACCCAGTCTAAATTTCTAGCCATTTTGTTTAAGAATAGTCGCCAGTTTCGCAATCCTTTTTAGTCATTACCGTATCTCTCAAAAATAATATCCAACTTTACAAACTTTTCAGATTACTTCAGTCATTTCTCTTAAAAATATCCAATTTTGCAACTTCCTGATGTGTTTTCCTCCGCATATTGCCTTCCCTTCTTCTTGGACTTGAAAGGAAACCCCAAGAGCACCCTAGCACCCTTTTGTCGTCACTTCTGAGCTGTACATCACCTTGATGTCTTGGCATTTACCAAAAAATTCTGTCCTAAATCCAGGAAATATGTTCATCCTGCCAAATATGCTTCTTGCCATATCATTTCCAGTTGTACTAAATCTCTTCAAACTGTTCAAAATTCAGAGTTTGATCCCAATGCCTATAGCCCTTATGATCCACAATCCAGATCACATGTTCCGAAATATGTTTCCTTAGCAAATTGGAAGAGTGAAATCAACATTTTGGATTTTTGATCTTAAAAGATCAAATAAAAGATCATTATTTTCAACATGAGTTGTGCATTTGCCAAATTTTATAGTGCAGTTTTATGCATAAATATATGCTCATAAATATGTATAGAAATTCAAAAACTCTTTAACGATCTCATTAAAAAATTATTTCTCCTTGCCAATACATATGTTGTTTTTAGTAAGTATCTATGTACCGGTTTTCGTTCCACATACCAAGGTGATCCACGTTTCTGGTAACTTGAACCTGATCTTCATTTCATCTGGGTATGCAATCAATTCTGATGAAAAGAGGTCTTCCGAAACTATTTTAAATAGCATAACATGAAGGTGTACAGACTGAATTGAGACCATTGAAAGTTTCCATATTAACTGAACTCAAGAACAAAAAGAAAATTGACATTCAAGGAACAGAATGCAGCCTCACTCTCTCCCAAGGTGATTGCATCAGTAAATGTGTTTTCTTCTTTCATGCAAACTGAGGTTTGAACACATACTAAGAATCCCTTTCCTTCCTAAAAACCTTGGCATTCTCTTTCCTTAAAGCACACTCTCATATGGCTGCCCATAGTTTACGTGCTGCTTATGTCAACCTGATATAGGACATGATAGATTTTAGGGATTTTGGTGGGGGATTTGGGGATGATCTGGTAAATCAGGGTTCTTGGCTTCTCACCCAGAATTCCAATGCTTCTCACGAAGGAAGGGGGGACATTTCTCATGTTTGTGGAAATTTTCCATTGGTTTCTTTATTGATTCATTGATTGAAAATAAAACAAGCTAGTGCATTACATAGACTAACAAAATCTGACTCTTCTTCACCCATCTGATGTGGTACTAAACATTAAAATTCCTAAAATAAATAAAAAAGACTCAAAATACCTAAAGACTCTAAAACACGAAAATAAAATTAAAAATATTTGATCCAATCTCTATCATTCTCCATGTCTCGAGAACTTTGCCTCCTAGTGAGGGACGACAAACATAGCACAGCTCGGCAGAAATCAGCAGTCATCTACAATTAGAGAAGATGCGTCCATGAACTCTAAAATATAATAGTATGCAGAATGGTAGTAGCACGTCTTCTGAAATCTTGACAACCTTTTTTGAATTCTAGGGCTAACTAGGACAAAATAAAAAGTGGCTGGGATTTGATCTTGGTAAATCAATGATTGAGATTGGATTTTGTGAAAATTTTAGTGGGAAAACTTAAATTTTGGGAGGAAGAGTGTCTTGGGAACCAAAACTTTGAAATTAAAAGTGTATTGGTAAATATATTGTGGAGATTAAATTTTGGGAAAAAAGTGTCTTGGGAACCAAAACTTTGAAATTAAAAATGTATTGGGAAAATAGTGGAGAAACATGATCCATTAAATTCAAGAAAGTAAAAAAATTAACGTAAAAAAATTCAGCGGAACAACAAATTAGCGTAGAAAAATTTAAGTTAATACCATCATCGAAAAATACCTTGAAGTATGTTGTTCATCGCCGAGGCACCCGCTAAATTTTTTTACGCTAATTTGTTGTTCCGCGCCGAAGGCGTCCGCTAAATTTTTCTTAACGCTAATTTGTTGTTCCGTACAAAAGGCGCACGTGCCAAAGGCGCCCGTGCCAAATTTGTTGTTCCGCGCCGAATGCGCTCACGCGTTGTTTTGCACCAACAATCGGCGCCCGTGAAATTTTTTACATTAATTTGTTGTTCCGCGCCAAAGGCGTCCATGCAGAATTTGTTGTTCCGCGTCGAATGCGCTTGCGTGTTGTTTCGTGCCAAATTTGTTGTTCCGTTAAATTTCTTACGCTAATTTGTTGTTCCACGTCGAAGGCGCACTTGTCAAATTTGTTGTTCCGCACCGAAGCGCTTGCGCGTTGTTCCGCGCCGAAGGCGCCCACGCCGAATTTGTTGTTTCGCGCCGAATGCATCCGTGATGTATTTGTTGTTCCGCGCCGAAGGTGCCCACGCCGAAGGTGCCCGTGCCGCTAAATATTTTTACACTAATTTGTTCTTTAAAATTTTGGCTGTGAAAATAATTTTTTAAAGAACAAAGATTTTGCGGGGGAAAATCTTAAATGAATCGTGCCCGAGGGCACGGGTTATGACTAGCTTTCTACTAATTCACGAAAGACAAGAAAACATTCAGCACCTGTTGTATGTTAGTTAGGGGATGATGATCTGGGATAACAAACTCAATGTGCTCAATCAGAATCAACGGTGTTTCATGCTCCACAGATGACTCTAGATAAGGCCCTGATTCAGGTTGCTGTGCTGGATCAAGCTCTGTCTCTGACTCAGAATGCGGCACTAGATAAAACGCTGGTTCATGCTTGGGCTCAGGTTCCAATTCAGCTCCAGGTTCAACATGCGCCTCAATCTCTGGATCAGGATCTGATTTGAGTTTACTTGTTTCCTTTTGCACTGTTTGATCGCTTAAAGAATTCGTGTGTTGCTCTTATTTATCTCTTCTTCTGACCACATCTTTACTTTCGGGCTTGAGGATTATTAGGGTAGATGTGGAATACATCGATACTTGAAAGAATAACGATATTAAAGACAGAGTTTAAACCCTGACCATCGACAACTATGACGTGAAAGTTCTCAAAACCAGGATCTTGCTTCTCCTTTAAATGTGTGATATGCATATATATTTTTGTTCTTCTAAAAACATAAAATAGGAGAAGAAATACTCTACATGAGCTTACCAATCATCATATTCATATCTGTCATCGAAGCCATAGAAGTATGTGATCCGATCATACATTATACGAGAAGAATAAGCATTGTAGTAATTATCCTCGTAGTAATTGTAATCTCCCATAATTTATAACAAATCTTCTTGTGTGGAGAGTATCTTTGCATAATTGGTTGAGTTAGCTATCCATTGGCACGGACGGCACTGAATTTGGACTCTAAATGAAACCAGAATCTTCAAACTACTGGAGCTTCGCAAAATCCTCAAAAATTCGGCTTGAAATTCCCTTGAAATTCGCAAAAAATATTATTGTACTTGTATTTCTATATTCTACAAGGTACTCATATTTTCTGTATTTTACAGGGTACCAGGCACACCTGCACACCTGAATACCCATCCATGTACTTGTACTTCCATATTATGCTGAACTTTCATTCTCTGCTTCTCGGAGAAAGCCACTACAGCTCAGCGTCTTGGGAAGGGGAGCGAGAGAATTCTCTTTCCCCTTACCTGGCTCGCGGCTTAGTTGTCGTGATGAGAGCTGTGTGAGGCCTCGCTGGCGGCATTTTTTGCTGGAGGCGTTGTTGAGTTCTTGAAGAAGCTTATGAGATTGGATTCGTTCCTCCTTTCTATCTCAAGCAGTTGCACTCCTTGGTGCGCGTGAAAAAGGGAGCCTTAAAAGAAATCCATGATTGTAAACTTTTCCAGCGGAAATGGTCCCGTTGAAAAAAAACTCCCCTTGCTCAATCTTTTCGGTGAATTTCCTCTTCCGTTTGCTCGAAGGCTTGTCGACGAGCTTGCTCTGTGGGTTAATTAGGCTAGGGTGTTATGAGAGGAACAAGGTGATGGCTATGACAGTCGTGGGGCCATGTGAAGCAGCGCTGGCGGTGGTAGCTAGGTTTTTTAGTGGGATTCTTTCTTGGCTCTCAGAGATTAGGGAAGAGAGAGAAGGGACGGAGGGGGTGTGCTGCGGTTTGCTGCAGAGAGAGGATGTTGGGAGGTTTTGCAGCGGAAAATAAATAAGGAATTTTTGTGATTTTTTTTTAATTTTGATTTTTTTCCCATGGCGACGTCCATGCGTGCGTAGGACGGCGTGTGTTCACAGGGCAAAAAGGAGAACGAGAGTGTCTGGAATTTTTTTGATCT